>JAULCE010138981.1:0-12066 GCA_032359355.1 Macoma nasuta | reverse complement strand
TCGGACGATATTTAGAAATGAAGCAGACGACATTTTCAGCAGACGACAATTTTCGTAGCAGGCGAAGGGTTAATATCGCAACATAAATTATCGTCTGCTTGATATTTTAACCTTTTCAGATTTGCTTCAAATTTGGTTAAACTGTATTCTACGTGTTTAGCAGCTTTGATCTAAATCAGATATCAAGTTGCTCGGCGTCTGATCCAGATCTAAGCTGTTTGCATATGTCACCAAGATGATGGTTAGCGGGAAAGGGGATAATAAGCAAGATACGGGGCGATCGATACATTACTGACATTTTAATCTAATATACTCAGTGCAATTGCCGTACAGTTTCCAGGTTCTGGAGTAATCTAGTATAATTATCTGTCCACCAAGGTACGGAACAGCATAAATATCCGCCCATGCCTACCGCCATCGTTTAAAATTCATTACAAACGTCCCTGTAGTACCTATGTCAAAGAAATTTTCAGAAAATTGTGTCGTCCATTTCGGTATAAAAGTCGTGTTGCTTATGGAGTATTGATTATTCAAACGAAATAAAGAAAAAGGTATGAATACATATGCATTTGATTTTCTGAAGATTTGATAATTGCGGCTTCGATTGTTTGCTAACAGTGACGTTGTAGATCAGATGTTGCCTTTGAAGGTTGTGTCAGATCTGTGACTAAACCTTTTTCCCATTTGCATTTTGGTGACATTGACTATGATGAAGTAGGGTTATCAGCACTGCACTATTTAGCATTGTAGACGTTAGTGAGTTAAACTTGCAAGTAAAAGGAATTTACGTGTTTTTGTTGCAAAACGTATGGTTCCAGATTAAACGACGGATTACAAGACGGTCAATTGGGATTTTAACTGTTTTGACACTCTCATTACACTTTTAGAAAGCTACCATTTTTAACAACGATACAAAAGTTATTCCGCATCAAACACAATTGTATAGTAACTGCCATTTTTCGGTTTTGAACATTGACAAAAATTACATTCAGGGGACGATATGATCTTGGTTAATGTCCAACAATATGTTCAAATCCATTTAAAATATTAATCTATGTTTCATCAGATTTCTTTGTGGAATAGTCTAAAGCTAGCATGTGGAGAAAAAGGTTAATGCCAGTAAAATCGTTGTAAAGTAAGCTGATTAGACAACTGTCATGTGAAGTCAACTTTATTTGATAGGAATAAGATTACGTGTGACACAAATAGGCATATGTCAGTATTAACCATCAAGTGATTATTGATAATTCACCGTTTATCGCACGAAGATAAACAGTTGTGCAGTACAATGAATTAACGTTGTTTCTTTTCTGCTTCACAAAAGTTCAACGATCACTTAACGGCATTGCACTAGCTTACCGTAATCAGGGGACACATTCTCAAGTTTCAATGTGTTACATTGTTGCGTCTTTTACTAGTTCCGCGCGTCAAGCCAAACAATTTAATTTACTTCCAGCATATCCTGTTATCGCCTTTAATCCCTCTACAGAAGAATTGTGTGTTTAAAGTCTATATTGATTTTACAGATTATTCACCAGTACCTGTCTTATAATCATCTGTTATCGACACAGCGAGTCTAACGAGTAATCAAAAAGGGGTTATCCCTTTATTCAACCAACACAACTTTTGATGCCACTTTAGCAGATCACTTTTGCAAACATTAAGGGAAATTTGCTTTATTTTTCACAATAATTACAAAATATTTGAAATGTATTGTTCTTCATTTTACTCTATATCCTTCATAGCATTCTATTTCATTGTGAATGAGCATTAAGTAGCATACAGAGTAAATGGTTCAACAAAAAGCCTCTATTCAAGATATTTCTAACGATTAATATCTACCCATACAGGTTACTGAAGAAATACAAGAGCTAAGCATTTAATCCCTTAGCCTGCTGTTCGCGACTAAGGTGAGAAATCAAACAGCTTCGATCCAGATCAGACGCCGAGTAACTCGGCGTCTGATCTGGGTTCAAGCTGTTTGACACTCAGACATTATCATCACTAAATATTAAGAAAATCGGACGATATATAAAAATGAAGCAGACGACATTTTGAGCAGACGACAATTTTCGCAGCAGGCGAAGGGTTAAGAGATCAAGCGGACGAGAATTTTTGGCGGCAGGATGAAGAATGGTTGTACCATTGGGGATAAGTCTCACTGCAACACATTGCTCATTTTGCCATGTATGGATGAATTAATATAGAAAAGACTTTCAAGAAAAAAATAAACGTGGGAGTAAAACGTATTTTGATATTTTCATTGAATTTGCATACCAAGAAAGTCTTGAAACAATTGCTTGAAGGGATGCAAATGAAAACGCACAAGGATGAGATCTGTTTCTCATGAGAATTTACTTTTAACCATAAGAGCAATCTAGCATTTGTATTGCAACTATGTGTGTAAGCGCAACTCTAAACTCGTTATAATGAAATCGGGGGACTATTTGCATAGTTTGAATCATCCTTTCGAATTCAATACGAAAATTGAGTGATTTGAACACATAAAAAGCTCCCACAACTTGGATACATATCCGCTAAGCGAAACATCTGATATTGGTTCAGATTTAAGGTTTATTAAAGCATGCATTCGCCTTAACTGAAATCGAGAAAACGAAGTTCGACTGTATTTGATTGCACGCTGTTGTATTACTATAATTTAGAATACGCATGTCTCGCAAGAACATTTAACCCTTTCCTCTATATGATATGTATAGACTGACCCACGAGGACATAATACAAATGCATTATGAAAAGGTTGAAAGTCTAGGCAAAAGACATTTTTCATTTTTAAATTGTATTAAAGTTTTGCAAATGCCTTATTTTCCACAATATTCCCATAAGTAATCTACTACAGGGGCACCATCAAGCGCTGATTTGGAGACAAGGCTTGCAAGTGTAGATCAACTTAAATTGTAAATATGAAATTATTGTGTCTTATCATGATATTTTTGTAATGAACGGAAAACGAAAAAGCTTTTGGTTTTGATGAGTAGCAAACAGTGTTTACCCTGTTTTTTGAGATGCGCTTAAATACGAAGACCTACGAGAAGTGGTGCATGCTAGTTTCTTACTTCCTTGTCCGTATTTATAAATAACAAACATTGCTCTATTTTTCACATGACCTAATAACTTAATCAATTCGATTAACTTTTGACATTATATAATACATCGAACTACCGAATTTAGCTGTGACACACAATGTATTGAAAGAATATTTACACCATTCTGTATTACTCAAAATTAGTTTGATTATATTTTCAATCGTATAAGATCTTTGTTCCTTTGCATGCAACCTTGTTTTAATTAGTTGGCAATTCCAATACATCATGCTCTCAACAAGAAAATCAGCACAGCAAAAAGCCAGGCTCATTGAAGACACGTGTTATCCTGCTTGAAAAACATGATAGGCCGAACGTTTTAATCAGACAAACTCGATTAATCTCAATCACGTAGTGCTAGAACAAATACTCTAACAATATAATTGGTGCTGGTGACATTTGAAGTAAGCCATCAGGCCACGGGTTTTGCTCGTTGTAGGCCTCGGGTATTTGAAATTTGAGTAAAAAATGAAATCAAGACACAATACTGAATCATGACAAGCGACGTATGCCTGTGCAAAGATTACCATATCATCATCATTTTACGATTTTTGTTTTCAACCAATTTCCTGTCCATTGTAATATTGTCAACCAGACTGGACCCGGATCAGGCAAATCCAAGCTGAACAAAGCAGTTTGAAAGTCCCACAACAGTTACACCATATTGCAAGCGAATTGGCCAGGTTATAAATAAAGCATACAAAGATTTCAGCAAGCGACAATCAATTCTGGCGACAGGATAGAGGGAAATATATTGTCTGCTCTGAAGTTTTCTTTAAACAATATAATATAATATGTCCGATGTTCAAACTGAAAATCCGTACATGAAACAATTATTGTATACGATTTCAGTCACCTTGTGTCAAAAAAGACACATACTTCTTTGAAGCACATTAAAATATAATATCTTAGTTCCGATTAAAGCAAGAACAAAACTTAATCGAGTTCAAGATAACGACTGTACTGTCAGAAATTCTATGTAAGGTTTCTTCCTGTTTCATATACTAAAGCAACAGGTTTGAAAACATGCATCATTTAAACAAAGTTTCAAACTAATTAAACAATTAAAAAAAGTCCTATGTCATTTGTCAATTTTTCCATCATTTTTAAAAGATTATTTTATTGTGCAAAAGTCTGAAATCAGTAGTTGAGGTATTTGGTTGAACGTTTGCACAGTGATCCAATGATGGAAACTCTGTACTTTCGTGTGCTAAGCTATCACTTTAAGATTCTCGTGTTCAAAGACTATCAGCAGATTTACCGTGACTGTAATCTTATGTCGGACATCATCCTTAGATTAAGTAATGATTGGTATCAGACAGTGTCGGTGCAATATGTCTATTAAATCTCCGTACTTGCATCATTTACTGCAATGTAAAAAGTATTGGCAATTTCATCATAACAGAAATATCGGCGGACTGCAATATGTATTGGGTCATTGTTTTCCAGAATTTATAAAAACGACACTCCGCCATTTTTTAAACCTTCTATCGTAAGATCGCTCTTAGCTGTTTGACTTGATCAGAAGCTCTTTCGTCTTTCCCAGGTATGATCCTGTACTACACAAGTGTTTATAAATTAACCCACAAGGAAATAATCTGATGAAAAAAATGAAAATCTAGGCAAAAAACAAATGTTATTTTTAAAAGTTATTGCAGGAAATGAAGCATGTGCTCGTCATGAGCTAACGTTCCATTTCCTAGGATGTTTTTCATAGTCATCGGTACATAGGAGAAACTAAATAGCGAAAGCAGAGAAGAAAATGAGTTGTATGTCTGCGTTTCTCTTTTTTTGAACGTATTTATCTGATTTCATACTTAACTCTTTTTGGTAGTTGACGCATTTATATCATCATTGGATATGCTTGATAAATTTGCTATCTTAAATAAAAACTTAATTCTGCAGAACAAAGCACGACAGTTCCTAATTCTTGAATTCACCTATTACATTAACGTAGTCGTTTTACAACAAAGAGAATATGACACCATCATGTTTGTAGTCTACCATCTACTTACAGGAAACCGCTCTACAACGACCACTAAAAGGAGACGCATTGGTGTTCCTTTCGACTATTGGCTGCTTCATGCAGCACTGAAGCAATGCATAATGTAGGTTTTGATCTACATTTTTCTAGGCTGCATGACTATACCATCACAATGGCTTTTCGTTTAGTAGTCCTTGTAGACAGGTTTTACCGTATACCATTTTGTATTATTTCAATATCAGTACAGTACGCTCAGGTTATACGTACCTCGCCGGGACAATCGATGTGTGTTTTTTATATACGTAGTTCTGTATATCCATATAACGAGTTAACTCCTTATATATTGCTTTTATTCATCTAACGAAAACATATAATGAACAGCATTTGATGGAAATTTGCAAAGATGCACAAAATGCTCTGAATTTTTTACCTACTATATGCGTATCGTTCAGTTTACTGGAAAATTTGTCTGATATAAAAAATATGCATTGAAATATATATTGCACCGCTTTGATGCTTTTAAATCATTTTCGTTGTTAGGCGGAAATATTAATTTACATACTGGCCTAGTTATAAACACTGTCGTGATACAGGCGACTCAAATAGAAATTAGAAATAACTTGGTCCAAAATTATATATGAACGTTGTAGGCAGGTCACAGACATGTAATCACAGAGAGGAGTATGGAAAACAACTGTCGTCTCCTTCAGATCTAAACTTCGCCCGAGTCTGTTGACATTTTGCGAAACAAATAACCGAGTATCAAACAGATTGGGGGCAGATCATACGCTTATAATCGACCTCTGATCTAGTTTCAAACTCTTAGAAAAACGATCTTGTGACAAGCGAGATAGGGGTTTAACATGTGCAAAATTCACATGTGGTAATTCGATAGCTGGGTTTGAACTCGTACAATCCAAAATTGATATGTCGCAATTTTGTTCACGTGAACAATTCAGATGTCAAGATTTTAACAGATTGCGTTGTAATAAAACGTATTGGTGGGTCAATTGTGTAATGAACTTCAACGTTAGTATACTCTATCTATTATATTATTATAATAATGTATCTCAAATATAATACAATATTTGACTGACCTATTAAATGCATCATTCGTTAGTTCAAACGATAATTTGCACATAAGCAATACCTATTGCAAGACGTGTTAAACCTTTCCTTCTTATTCAAATGCTCCATTTTCTAAAATATGTTTAGACAATTTTTCGTCTAGATATTCATTCTTTCCATCGTATTCGTTCATTGTGGATAAGTCTTAAAACAGCTTGTGGAGTAAATATCTAGATTGAAATTGTAAGAAAAAAGCGCGTCAGACCAATTACCCTCTGATAAAGTATGTTTGATATTAAACGGCTCTGTAGTAGAGGTCGTAACCTTACAAACCGTAGTCGACGATTAAGCAGAGTAAGTCAACACTGACTATTGTCTAATTTGTCATAACATGCCGCATAGCAACCTTGTTTCCTTCTTGTATTTACTGCGGGTGTTTGCATCTTAACGAAAGCTATATCTATTCTTCCTGTGTATTAGATGTACTGTAAATAGTGTTCTTATAAGAATTTATCGTATCGCCTTAAACGCCTTTGCAGGCACCACGGTTGTGTTTTCGATTGAAAGGATAAGACTAATTCATGGCAAGTATATGGCATAACATTTCATGTCAGGTGTTGCTCATCTAACACTAGCTGTCCGATTCGTCAGCATGGACAACAAACAGTTACAAACTATTGTTAAGTCAAAATAACACTTACTCTTTCGTTCAGTTCTGTTAACGTTATTCTCCTTCCGTATATCAAATGTATGAACTCTACATTTTGTTTGCAAGAAATGGGGTTATTAAAGTTGAATACATTCAAATTTAATAACAAGCAGAAAATCTGCCTAGTATGATACGACGGAAAAAGGATTCAATATATAAACTCATTAGAACCCCATTTGAGCAGTCCTAGAGTCAACGTTTGTTGAATTCTCTCAAATACCTTGTACATGCTTTACTGTCGACGATGTGGTAATACAATTATGTTAATTCCGATCGTTCATTTACATTTTATGAAAGCAAATACACTCAACTATGTTTTCTAGAAATTGCATGACATGATTCAGGCAATTTGTAAAATTATATTTGTGTCTTGTAATGCTATTTTATAGTAGATAAATGAACAGATGATGATACTTATAAGCGTACCTGTCGTTGATATTGTTGCTGCTACTATTCTGTTAATGATGATGATGATGATGATGGAGCTGCTGTTACTTCTGATGATGCTAATTATAAGCTTACCTGTGGTTACTGTCGTTGCTGCTACTATATTGTTAATGATTATGATGACAATGATGATGATGATGTAGCTGGTGTTACTACTAATAGGAGTTGTCAGATCAGGGTCTACTCCGTTTGCTTATTGAATATGAAAGCTAAAAGTATTGCATTGCTGGTTTTAGCCAAATAATCCCTTGTTTTTTGTTCCAATATAAATGTTTAATTAATTTTCATAGAGGGCGGAGTCTAAGATGTGTATTAATTATGGAAAGGGTTAATGATGATGATAATGATGTAGCTGGTGTTACTGTTACCTATATTTAGAGCGTAACGTCACATTGACTAACGCGTTAACGTTATTGACGTCATCGACGTCGGATTTACTTGTGTATTATGTATACATGTAAGATGGCGGAAATATAAGTTGAGAAATGGCGTACCTCGTTATAACGTCAACCCTATACGATAGATACTACTGATAGATGCTGTCTACTCTGTTTGCTTATTGGATATGAGAAGTTTAAATATTGCATTGTTACTTTTGGCAAAAAACATGTCTTGTTTTATGTGCCAATATGAAAATGTGTTTAATTAAAAAAGCTCAGTTAATTATTTATTCATAATCGGCGGAGTCTGGCATAATCGTTCATTAGGCAATGGGTTAAAAATTGAGTATTATTTTTTCAGGTTTGACGTTTTACAATGCGGCGACGTACAACGACTTATAAAGAAGAAAACCAAGGAACCGGATTGAATTCTGTATTTTATCTGTGCAGAAGAGTTGTATGGTGTTATAGCCAATGCTCATATCAACACAGGACATGACGGACGAGACAAAATGGTAAAAGAACTATCCAAAAAGTAAGCAAAAGTTACAAGGAATGTTGTCGGTCTTTTAAATAATTGTGTGAAGAATGACAGCTTAAAAAAGAAAACTTGCAAGTAAAGGACTCGTAATCAAGCCTATACTAAGTGACTTTAACAGCAGAGGTCAAGTCGATTTTATCTCTTCCTCCTGAATAATAGTCCACTCTTAGACTGATTCAGAGTGTGACTGAGATACCAATTATCAGACCACAGAAGATGGCGATTCACAGACTGATGAAGAAACACATATAGAGATAAACTCAGAATATCAAGCAGTTTGCACTGTGTGTAATCAATATTGTGATGTCGCAATTAAGTGCTCGAAGTGCCAAAATTTCGTCAGTATGAGTTGCAAGATTTTTAATGCGCATTGTGATCAGGGTCTACACTGATTACAAAAGTGATATATATATGTGTGTTCTTGCTTGTCAATCTGTAATGTTCTTAATATTCCTAAAAGGACAAACATTGCAGACTCTGATTAGAGAAATTCTTCCTTCTGATAAGGGTATGCAATATTTGTCTAAAATATAAAAATCGTATTATTGGTTTTTTTTTCAATATTTTTATTTATTTTATTGTGTTAGCTGGCAAACATACTTGTACAAATTTGATACATTGCCTAGCAATTTCACCAATTTGTAAGAGCTTATGTTCGAAATGTATTGGACGAACATTGCAGACTGTGATCAGAGGAATTCTTCTTCTGATAAGGTTACGCAATGTTTGTCTAAAATATAAAAATCGTAACGTTGTGTTTCAATATTTTCAAGCAAAACATTTATTTTCTTGTGTTCGTTGGCAAACATACTTGTACAATTTAGATACGTTGCCTAACAATTTCACCCAAAAATAATGTTATATGGATCTTGTCCTTAAAACATAACTTTTTAATAATTTCGTAATAAATTAACTTTGTGTTTGTATACTGCCATGAGTGTTAGGCATTTTACAAAATGCCTACTGATTTTTCAAGGCATTTTGTATAATGCCTTAACATTTTAGGCATTTTGTAAAATGACTAAAACAGCTAGTCATTTTACAAAATACCTGAATTTTCTAGGCATTTTGCAAAATGCCTATATTCAGAAAATGACTGTAACATATATATAGAAATAAAACTTACGTTACACTTTATAGCGTATTCTGTCATGTAATAGACTCCTTGAGACCACAACATCAGACAGATTAAACTGATAGGGGTTTACCGGCCCGCTTGGCCATACAGAATGACAATAATCGGCTATAATGTGGGTAATACATTCGGTATGTCGTCCCAGACCTGTCGTAATATGTAGCCTTGAAAAATACGGAATTGTTTCAACCACTAGGTTACACTGTCTTTACAAGTTAGAGAACATATTTATTCTTATCCTGTTGATGGCAACGATAATATAATATTTAAATATATTCTGTCCGATACGAAGCCGATTAACACAACGTCTGATCTAGATCTAGGCATGTTGACTATATTATAATTAACTTAAACGCCGTTTGGAAACGAAGTAGACGAAAGTTGAGCAGACAAAAGCCTAGGCAGCAAGATTAGGAGTAGTACTATACTGCTTTCACCTTAATTTCATTACCGTGCTTCAGTTCACATTAACATTATATTTAACCCTTTCCCCCAAAAGCTATTTTAGACTTATACTGAAGTAGAGGATCTGATGAAAACAATCGTCGAAAGACAAATGTCATTTTTGAAATGAAGTGAAATCTGTGTAGGAAATTGTTCACCAATATTTAACTGTTGTGTCGCCAAATTTGAAAATGCCGATTGCAACTAGTTTAATACCACATACGTATTTAATTACAGAGATAAATATATAAACATTGACTCTCCAAAACGCTTATCATCCAATTGTATTTTTATTGCGATAATGATAAGTATGTGATCAGGGAACGCCTCGTGTTTGATACGCCACTATTGTTAATGACGCTTTTTGGCGATATTTTCGTCGAAAGAGTTTGCTTACTCAATGTGAAATGACATTAAAAGTAGAGTGAAAGACAATGTTTGATATCTAAACTCTGTCATCATTTTCGAACAATATAGACTGAGTGGTATTTGTCTTAATTAGGCCATTAATGTATCGCAATATAAAAGACAGTCAAGTTTCTTCATCTCGAATTCGTTTATTTCGATACACGAGTTACTCCAAACTAAAAGCTAAATCAAAACAGTGTTCGTGTGTGTTTGCTTTCTGATAAATAGATCCGACGCAACGAGTTTCGGATGTTATTCCTAAGAACAAGAAATATGATTTGTCTTGATGTGTAGAGCCTGACATGGGCCCGCTGTTATGGCATCGCTTCATCCCGACATTCTTACATAGCAATGATAAAAAACAATAACATTTAACCCCTTCACTGCCGGAAGCAATTACGCTTAATCGCAATATTTCGTCTGCTTTATTTTCAAACTTCACAGATTAACTAAATCTTTGGAAAAAATAGTGGCCGAGTATCAAACAGCTTGATGCACTCAGTTACTCGTCGTCTCATCCGGATATAAACTGTTTTGTATATGACACGTTGGTTCGGGGTAAGCAGTGAAGTTGTTCAGACATTTTGAGATCTCATATTTGTTGCAGCGTAAAAAAACTGATTTTTGTGCGTGCATTGCTGCCGTCAAACAAACAGACATACCTTCTACTTAGTTGTACTATTGAACAGAATAATGATGCAATTAGCATATATGTATTCTACGGAAGCTTAAACGGACCTCCTTGTATTAAATATAAGGAATGAACTAATTTTGGTATTATACATTTTCAAGATGTATAAGTGTTTTAAACTTGGACAGTTATATGAAAATACTATATTTATCAATGCTTCTTTTTAGGACTTAAAAGATTAGATCAACACCAATTTAGAAAACTAAGCAGAATTTATGTATTTATAGAACGTCTTTTTCTTGAAATACGAGGATACATACATCAAAACTCGATAATTTATACTTACTATAGGGTTAACCTTACTGTAATTTGAACATTTCCGACGTATTTCTGGTTTTTAACGGTCGCAAATTCTTTTAACGGCGAATCCGAAGGCGGAGTCGTTAAAATAATTTAAGACCGTTAAAAACCAGATATACGTCGGCAATGTTCAAATTACAGTAGGGTTAACCCTATTATAATGCAATAAGTCTTTAAATTTGAAGCTAGGTCGGTAACTCTTTATTAAAGAGGAACCCTATATTCCACTCAAAGTGTGTGGTAAGGCTCTCAATACGCAAATTAAAAGTGTTTGTATTCCTATTGCCTGCAAGTATTCGAGTCAGTTGAGTCGTCACTCGTCACTACTGTTTTTTTTGTTGAGGTATGCGATTAATATACTACCAAGTTCAGGAAAACCGCACCAATATCCACATAAATTTAAAATCTGTCCCAAGATTACCCCTGCTCACATATTTCAACCGAACCACAGTGCCAACTCAATGTCGTTCTTAAGCGAACTCGGATTTTTACACGCTTTATAAATTCGAAATACAACATCGCAACAACATAAAATACACCATGAACAAATCAAAAGAACACAAATTCAGTGGAAATGTTATTAAATAGCTAAACTCATACTAACATTTGCAGCGTTCGCAACCGGAACTTGTTCTGTTTACACAGGCACAACATCATTGGCGGACGATCGCTGTCTGATAATAAGTGAACGCGGCAAAGCGGCCGTTTTAGGGTTTTGGACTGTTAAAATGTTATCATTTGTGTTAAATAATCCAAAGGTACGCCCAAACTATCGTTTGTTCACGCAAATTAAAACATGCGCAGGAATACACTTACGGTGATTCGCCAGCTGAATTTGCGACCTACTATACGATATTT
>JAULCE010138870.1:0-12071 GCA_032359355.1 Macoma nasuta | reverse complement strand
GACCAGATACTTTAACGAAATAACCGAAATAATTAAATAAACTTTGGAATGTTTCCAAAACCTTAATATTCGGAATATATTTTGATGACAGAAAGTTAAGTCTATCTATGATCCGACGCCGCCTTTTAAACCGGCGTCAGATCTGTGGCTTCACTTTTTCGCAAAGATTTAATGACCATGCATTTAAGTAAGACACGTCAAATATCCTGGTTTCTATTACAGTTTACAAAGCAGAGATTCGCAGAAGAGACACAAAATCGTAAGTTTACTTCTTATTATTTAATTTTGCATGTATATTTTAAATGTGTCGCCATTTATAGAACAGTCAACTAGGACTACTGAAACAACATTACGATTTAAATTTGGTCAAGGCGGCGTTTGATATAAGGACTTTCAGTTGTCTTTACAGATATGTCGGATATCCAAAATGCTAAACAATCTCAGTTCTAGTCTTATCCCTATGTTGCAACCGTTTATTAGAATGATTGAAATCTCGATCATATTTTATGTTGTGAGTATTCATTAGAATCGTCTTGAGAGGACGACTCTACAGGTGATAACAGCAAAGGGGTTTTGAGAAAATTAAAATTTAATCCTTTTTTCACACCCGCTTGGACTCATGGGCCACGAAAATGGCTTAAAACATTAAAATAATTATTGTTTGAACCACAACCGTTTTAAAGTGTTTTTCGCCCATATTTGGCTCCGTATTGTGACAAAAGTGAAATGACTGAAAGAAAAGTAAACAAATCTGTAAAATTAAAATGCCGTTCAATCAACATTACAAAGCGATATATTTGTTTATCGACTGGAAAAAAGAGATGCTTTTAATACATTTGAAACCGATTAATATATACTTTGACTCGCTATTAAATACTTTAATACTTGTCTACTAAAATGATGACATACCTTAGTAGATATACTTTGACTCGACAATAAACACCTTAATACTACCAACGACGCATATTGCTCTAGTAATAGATTTTAACTAAATAATGTATAATATATGAGGTATGTTAATCAACTATGATGGCTCTTACGACTTTTTTTAATCTAGTACATTCCAAAAACTGTTTTTGCAAATTTGGAAACCCTATACCAATGCACATTTACAAATGTATCTTTTGTTAACAGTAATGTAACTTTCGTAGCCCTTTACTTCATAGGTACGTCATGTTTGCGCCTCTGTAGCAGATGACTATTGAGAACAATTGAGAAATGACACCTTTCTTCATCATGAGCAAATTCTTCATTTTCCACAATGTTTTAAAAGCCATTCAACATTAGCGATTCCTTTCGCCTAGATAATGTTCCTATTCATTATATACTTTTATGTGAACGAGTCTTAAATTTGCAAAAAGAATAACTTGAGGGTTTAACTGAATCCCAAACAATTTGAACCATAAAGTAAATCTTTTATATACAAGGCTGGCAGGAAGTCGATATAAACTTCCTTAAAGGGGAACATTTATTAAAAAAAAATCAGACGTTGAGGATTTTAACTCGTTTATCAAACAGCTACAATTGTAGGCTGCTACAATGTAGTCTGTTTGATTTGTAAATAGTGTCAGTTTCGCCTCAAATTTTGGTTAAACTAGTGTTTGAGTGTCAAACAGCTTGGATCCGTGTCCGACGCTAAATTTCGCGGCATCTGACACGAGCCCACTATTCGAATATATAACTAGGATCGTGATTAACATGACAAGGGTTGAGGTAATCGACCCTTAAACATAATACAAAATAATGCACTTTTTTCGAAACCCACCAGGTGGCACTGTATGTTTTACAGGACTGTATCCCTTCAGCTTCCCCGGATGTAACGAGAACTTACCACCCAGACCAGCGGCGAGAGTATCCGGCATTTCACAGATCAGTAAACAAGGTACATGTAGAGCATTAAACCTAGCAGCGCCAAATTCAAAAATATCGTTGTAACTGGTTTTGGATAAAATATTTGAACAAAAGAATGACATTAATAAGTTCATTAACCTTGACTTTACAGAAAACCCTGATATTTAGTCTAAAGTTTGCTGCAAAAATGTGAAATAAAGCCTTTCGGAGCAGATTTTAAAAATGTCGGTTGTAATTAGCTTTTCATCAAATGTTTTCACAAAATAAATTACATCTATAATTGAATCAATTTGGCTTTTCCGAAACGCTTATATTCGGACTTAAATTTGTTACAAAAACATGAAGGCCCTGATCAGACGCCACCTTGTATGGCGGAATCTCATCTAAGACTGCACTTATTGCAATGGTGATTTGAGACGCCGGTGAAAGAATTAAGAAAAGCGATATATCAAAGGTCTAGTTTAACCTTTACTCAGTGGAACCACCCTTTTTATGGCTCTGTAGCAAATGACCACATTATTCATGCAAACTCTAAAAATATATGAGGTTATGGGTCGAAATAGCCTCACGTGTATTTCTATTGAACCGATTGTTTAACTTTTATTACCGGGGGGATTGGCAGATATTCACTCAATGAGATGCCGTGTAACACGGCGGTTCATTGTGACCCATGCTGTTTTATTGCTATAGAGAATATTTTCTAAAACCAGGAAAAATCCGGAGATCTCCGGAAATATCCGGATAAATGGTCGGACTGCAAGTCTGCTAGTGATATATTACTAAGGCATGTCTGGTTACACAGAATTTTATAAAGAACGTCGAAGGGATTATAAACCTTTAATCTTGTCAGTGATGTCCGCCTGTTGGTCATATTATACGGGACCGTACAGTTTTGTGACTAATCGTAACTACTCGGCTCTTTCCGACAAGATGGGAAAAGTGTCTTCGAATACGACGAATATAGCCGAGGAGTTCCTGGTGCTTTTTGGCATCCGGTGATTTCAGCAAAGCTGTTTCCAAACAAGCCTAGAAACAGAATGTTAGACGTTTTGTTCTATGCATTGTTACGATTTATAGGTCTACATCAAGCTTTTCAAAAAACTTAACCCTTCAAACCACCGAAGCGCCTTTTGGCGTTACTGTAGCAGATGACCATTTAAAACATTGAAGAAAATGAAGCATTTGCTCATCCTTCATTATGCACGATGTTTTTGGATTTTTTCAAGAATGGTTCCTTTCTTCAATATTATATATATATTCATTATATACTTTCATTGTGGATATGAGCATAGATGTTAATGGTTTTACATACAATCTAGCCTACCTCCGCGGTTCCGAAATCCTTGTTGCAGTTTGTTTTATTGCATTTATCAACAGATGTTGGAGAACACCGTCGTATCTTCTGGAACACAACTTCATTTCAAACAGATGGACTCAGGCACGTCGATGGCAGCTTCGAAATCGCAGAAACGGCCATTTACTACGTGTCATTCCAAGTGACGTACGACGTGACGTCAGAAAATTCTAAAACCGTGTTTCGTGGTCATTTGAAGAAAATGGTACGAGATTCCAACGAAACGACGGTTTTGGTAGAATCTAGCAAATCTCCCTGTAAAGGAGAAGCAGGGAGACACGTGACGTCGGCCACCGGGGCGATATTCCAGCTTGACAGGGACGACCGCGTGTTCGTGAGCACCTCACATCCGGGCAACCTGCACCCATCAGACGAGCTAAACTTCTTTACAATTCATAAATTACAGTAACCTACATTCCATGGTATTTTCTCTTGTAGAGCGCTCTAAATGCCGGTCTTATCGTAACTTAGAACATAGCCGTCAAACTACATAACCTGTTTTTTCCTAATCCTCAGCAGGCAGCTTTGTCTTCTGCAGCAAAAAATAACTCTGCTTCACATCTACCCGAAAAAGATGCTTAATCTAATGAAGTAGGAGGAGAAATGGCACAAGAGCAAGTCACTGAATCTGGTGAACATCAGAGAGATGTGCCTAATGATGAAGAAACTCTAGGTCACATAGAGCATATATATACAGTAGAACAAACAAGACCCACTTGGTCTGTTTAAGAACCGATTGTAACATCAGCAAAACAAAATGAGCCCTCAGTACCCCCGGAAAGCACCTGCAGTAGATTAAACTGAGCCCACACTATGTCAAATTATACCTACAGTTGATCATAATGAGCCCACAGTACATTAAGAAGAGTAAACAGTAGGTCAAACTGAGCTTACACTATACCAATGAGCTCATCGTACATCAAAAAGCCTCTACAGTAGATCAAACTGAGCCTATTATATACAAAATAAAACACACTAAGCCAAATAAGACCAATGTGGAGAACAGTAGACCAAATGACATCTGCAGCAGACAAAACATTCCCTAATGTAGGCAAATTTGAGCCCAAACAAAATACCGCATGCAGTAAACCCATCTGAGACCACAGTAGACCAATCTGAATGCAGGGTATTCCAGAATACTGCAGAATACCCATCTGAGCCAACAGCAAACATAAACTCAGCTGTATAAAAGACCAATCTGAGCCCAAACACATACAGAAGACCATTCTGACCCAATAGTAGACCATACAACATCTGCTAGAGACCAACCTAGACCCACAGCTGGCATATCATTTTCTGCTTGAGACCAATCTAAGCCTACAATAGACCAATCAAAATCTGCAGGAGATCAATTTGAGTCGTAGATAGACCGAAAACATTCAATAGACCAGTTTAAGCCCACAGCAGCCAAATCAGAATATCCCGTTGACCAATGTGACTCCACAGTAGACCATTCAGCACGATCAGTGGACATAAAGTGATCGAAAAAGCATCTGAAGTAGGCAATATGAGTACAGAGTAGACCAATAAGCGCTGGCAGTAAACCAATCTGAGCCCACAGTCGACAAATCAGAATGTGCCGTTGACCAACCTGACTTCATAGTAGACCTTTCAGCATGATCAGTTGAAAACTCACAGCTTACAGTTGACGCAAACGCTTCTACATTAGATGACCAATCTGAGTCCACAACAGACCAATCAGAATCTGCAGTAAACCAATCTGACTCCATAGTAGACTTTTGAGCATGATCAGTAGACTTATCTGAGCACACAGTGAACCAAAAAGCATCATCAGTAGACCAAGCGGAGTACAAAGTATACCTATCAGCATTTGCAGTTAACCAATCTGAGCCTACAGTAGATCAATTAGAATCTGCAATAGACCAATCTAAACCATGGTAGACCATTCCATTTCAAGTAGACAAATCAGAGCCAACAGAAAGCCAAACAGCATCAGAAGACACAATTTGCCAACAGTAGACCTTATAACATCTACAGTAACCCAATCTAAGCCCACGGAAGACCAATTATCATCTGCAGTAGACCAATCGTAAACATAGTAGACCCATCAGCATCATCATCACCAGATCAGTCTGAGTCTATGATAGATTAAACAATGTTTAAAATAGACAAATCCGAACCAACAGTAGACCAAACACAGCATCAGAAGACACAATTTGCCACAGTAGACCATATACCATCTGCAGAAGTCCAATCTCAGCCAACAGTAAACCTAATTAGTAATAACATAGACCAATCTGAGACCACGAAAGACCAATTAGAATCTGTAGTTGATCAATAGCGACCACAGTAGACCAATTATCATCATCATCATAATCAGACCAATTTGAGACCTTAGAAGACTGAACAATGTTAAGAGTAGACAAATCAGAGCCCTTAGTAAACCAAGCAACAGCTTCAAAAAACACATATATGTGCCCACAGTAAACCTTATATCATCTGCAGTAGACCAATCTCAGCCAACAGTACACCTTATACCATATGCAGTAGACCAATCAGAGCCAACGAAAGACCAATTAGAATCTGCAGTTGACCAATTGGAGACCAGAGTAGACCAATCAGCATCATCACAATCATACCAATCTGAGCCAGTAGAAGACTGAACAATGATTAATGTAGACAAATCAGAGCCCGCAGTAGACCAATCAATATCAGAAGACACATATGTGCCCACAGTAGACCTTATACCATCTGCAGTAGACCAATCTGAGCCAACAGTAGATCAAACAACATTTGCAATAATCGAATCTGGGCCCACGGTTAAACTAATAACATTTGCAGGAGACCAATCTGAAATCCATGAAAAACTAATTCGGATCTGCGGTTGGTCAATCTGAGGCCAAAGTAGACCAACCATAATCAGACCATTCTGAGCCAGTAAAAGACTGAGCAATGTGTAAAGTAAACAAATCAGAGCGACAGTAGATAAAGCAACAGCGTTAGAAGATACATATGTGCCCACAGTACACCTTATAACATCTGCAGTAGACCAATATGAGCCCACAGTAGCCCAAATAAATATGCAGTTCACCAATCTGAGCCCACAGTAGACCAACCAATATCTACAGTAGACCAATCTGAGCCCACAGTAGGCATTACGACATCTGCAGTAGATTATTTTGAGCCCACAGTAGGCATTACAACGTCTACAGTAGACCAATCTGAGCCAACAGTAGGCATAACAACATCTGCAGTAGACCATTCTGAGCCAACAGTAGACCAAACAACATATGCAGTACATCAATCTGAGCCCACAGTAGATCTTACAACAAATGCAGTAGATAAATCTGAGCCCACAGTAAGTATAACAAAGTCTGCAGTAGACCAATCTGAGCCCACAGTAGGCATATCAACGTCTACAGTAGACCAGTTTGAGCCCACAGTAAGTATAACAACATCTGCAGTAGACCAATCCGAGCCAACAGTAGACCTAACAAATATGCAGTACACCAATCTGAGCCCACAGTAGACCTAACAACAAATACAGTAGATAAATCTGAGCCCACAGTAAGTATAACAAAGTCTGCAGTAGACCATTTGGAGCCAACAGTAGGCATATCAACGTCTACAGTAGACCAGTTTGAGCCCAAGTAGGCATAACAACATCTGCAGTAGACTAATCCGAGCCAACAGTAGACCTAAAAACGTATGCAGTTGACCAATCTGAGACCGAAGTAGGCACAACAACGTCTGCAGTAGACAAGTCTGAGCCAACAGTAGGCATCACATCGTCTGCAGTTTACCACTCTGAGCCCACAGTAGGCGCTAAAACGTCTGCAGTAGACCAATCAGAGCCCAGAGTAGACTAAACAACATCCGCAGTAGACCAATCAGAGCCCACAGTAAGCATTACAACGACGTCTGCAGTAGACCCATCTAAGCTAACAGTTAGTATAACAACGTCTGCAGTAGACCAATCTGAGCTAACAGTAGGCAATACAATATTTGATGTATACCAAATCTGAGCCCGCAGTAGACCAAACTACATATGCAATAAACCAGTCTGAACCCACAGTCGGCATAAAATGTCTGAAGTAGAGCAATTTCAGCCAACAGTAGGCATTACAACGTCTGCAGAAGACCAAAGTGAGCCCCTAGTAGGCATTCCAACGTCTGCAGTAGACTAATCTTAGCCTATAGTAGGAAATACCACGTCTGTAGTAGACCAATCTGAGTTCACGGTATGCATAATAACGTCTGCAGTAGACCAATCTGAGCCGACAGTAGGTAATACAACGTCTGTAGTAGACCAATCTGAGTCCATGGTATGCATTCCAACGTCTGCAGTAGACCAATCTGAGCCCACAGTTGACCAAACAGCATCTGCAGTAGATAAATCTGGGCCCACCGTAAGTATAACAGAGTCTGCAGTAGACCAATCTGAGCCCACAGTAGGCATAACAACGTCTACAGTAGACCTGTTTGAGCCCACAGTAGACATAACAACACCTGCAGTAGACCAATCTGAGACCGAAGTAGGCACGACAACGTCTGCAGTAGACCAGTCTGAGCCCACAGTAGGCATCACAACGTCTGCAGTATACCACTCTGAGCCCACAGTCGGTGTTATAACGTCTGCAGTAGACCAATTAGACCCGACAGAAGACCAAACAACATATGCAGTAGACCAATTTGAACCCACAGTAAGCATAACAACGTCTGCACCAGACCAATCTGAGCTAACAGTTAGCATTACAACGTCTGCAGTAGACCAATCTGAGCTAACAGTAGGTAACACAATATCTGCAGTATACCAATCTGAGCCCACAGTAGACCAAACTACATATGAGATAGACCAGTCTGAACTCACAGTAGGCATACAAATGTCTTAAGTAGACCAATCTTAGCCCACATTAGGCATTACAGCGTCTGCAGAAGACCAATGTGAGCCCCAAGTATGCATTCCATCGTCTGCAGTAGACTTATCTGAGCCCATAGTAGGCGCTATAACGTCTGCAGTAGACCAAACAACATCCACAGTAGACCAATCAGAGCCCACAGTAGACCAAACAACATATGCAGCAGACAATCTGAGCCCACAGTAGGCATACCAACGTCTGCAGTAGACCAATCTGAGCCCATAGTAGGTGCTATAACGTCTGCAGTAGACCAATCAGAGTCCACAGTAGACCAAACAATATCCGCAGTAGACCTATCTGAGCCCACAGTAGACTAAACAACATATGCAGTAGACAATCTGAGCCCACAGTAGGCATAACAACGTCTGCAGTAGACCAATCTGAGCCCACAGTAGGTAATACCACGTCTGTAGTAGACCAATCTGAGTCCACAGTTGACCAAAAAACATCTTCAGTCGACCCATCTGAGCCCACAGTAGGGAATACAACGTATGCAGTAAACTAATCTGAGCACACAGTAGGCAGTACACCAATCTGATCCCACAATAGGCATAAACACGTCTGCAGGAGACCAATCTGAGCCCACAGTAGGCAATATAACGTCTGCAGTAGACAAATCTGAGCCCACAGTAGACAACAGCATATGCAGTAGACCAATCTGAGCACACAATGCCTAATAGCATATGCAGTAGACCAATCTGAGCCCACAGAAAACAAATTAGAATCTGCGTTTCACAGATCTGAGACCACAGTAGACAATCAGCAGCATCACAATCAGACCAATCAGAACCAATAGGTCGGAGTAAAATAATCAGAGCCCACAGTAGACCAATCAACATTTGCAGCTCTTGAACCAATGTACAATGCATGAAATTGAAAACTTTCGATCCCAGAGAAGACGAAACAACAGCTTAAGTGGACCAATCTGAGCCTACAGAAGACCACCTAATAGCATCTTAAATAAACCATTCTGAGCCCAAGGAAGACTATTTAGAATCTGCAGTTGACCAGTCGGAGACTACGGTAGACTAATTACAATCATCATCATCATCATCATCATCATCAGACCAATCTAAGCCCACAGTGGACCAAAAATCATCCGAAGTAAACCTGTATGAGGCTACAGTGGACCGACAGACATCAGTCGTAGACCAACCTGAACCAACAGTAGACCAACAAACAATCAGTACCCATGGTAGCTAGAAACAATGTACAATGTATGAAGTAGACATATTCCGATCCCTAATAACATCTGCAGAAGATAGAACTAAGCCCACATTAGACCAAACAACATTTGCAGTACATCACTCTGAGTCCACAGTACTTAGACCAAAACAGCATCTGCAGACCATCCTTCTGAATCCACAGTAGACCTAACAACATCTACAGATCATCAATATGAGCCAATAGTAGACTAAACAACATCAGCAGTATATCAATCTGAGCCGGCTGTAGACCAAACAACAAGTGCGGTACATCAATCTGAACCCACAGTACACCAAACAATATCTACAATACATCCTTCTGAACACATATTAGATCTAATAACATATGCAATACATCAATCTGAGCCCACAGTATACCAAGCAGCATCTGCAGTACATAAACCTGAGCCGGCTGTAAACCAAACGACATCTGCAGTACATTCTTCTGAATCCAAAGTAGCCCAATAACATCTGCGGTACATCAATCTAAGCCACCAGTATACCAAACAACATCTGCGGTACATCAATCTGAGCCACCAGTATACCAAACAACATCTGCGGTACATCAATCTGAGCCCACAGTGATCTTAACAACATCTGCAGTACATCAATCTGATTCTACAGTAAACCAATCAATATCTGCAATACATCAATCTATTCCGGCTGTAAACCGGTACATCAATCTGAACACACAGTATACCAAACAACATCTGCAGTGCATCAATCTGAACCCACAGTATACCAAACAACTTCTGCGGTACATCAATATGAACCCACAGTAGACCAAGCAACATCTGCAGTACATCAATCTGAGCCGGCTGTAGTCCAAACAACATCTGCAATATATCAATTTGAGCCCACAGTAGACCAAAAAACATCAGCGGTACATCATTCTGAGCCCACAGTATACCAAACAACATCAGTGGTACATCAATCTGAGCCCACAGTTTACCAAACAATATGTGCGGTACATCAATCTGAGCCCACAGTAGACTTAACAACAACTGCGGTACATCAATCGAAGCCGGCAGTAGACCAATAAATATTTGCAGTACATCAATCTGAGCCCACAGTAGACCTAACAGCATCTGCAGTACATCAATCGGAGCCGGCAGTAGACCTAACAACATCTCATGGAGACCAATTTGATCTCACAGTAGACCGAAGAAAATATCTGTGGACCAATCTGAGAGCACAGTAGGCCAATCGGCATCATCAGAAAACCAATCCGAGCCCACAGTGGAGATCTGGGTCTATATATTTTGACACAGTGCTATATATTTTACCATTTTATTGAAAGAGTTAGTCAAAATATATTGGTAGGACAGTATGGTTTTTTTTTCATTTTTGAGTAATACAGCATTTCACAGTTCAAATCAACTGACCTTTATCCTGCAAATGCAGTTTGTGGTAATATATTCAACCAGCCTTGAACGATGGCATCTGATCCGGATCCAAGCTGCTTGATACTCGGACAAGTTTCACCAAATTTCATGCGAATTTGACAATGTTAATAAAATCAAGCAGACAAGAATTTCAGCAGACGACAGTTTGGGTGGCAGGCTAAGGTTGATTGTGTGTTTCAAGTTTGTTTGTTTTTTTTCTTTTTGGAACCAACATGTCAGCTGGTCCGTTTATTCATTTATAACGAGTCATAAAGTACATACATAGAAGAAAAAAAGGTCAAAAGAAAGGTGTTATTCAGAATAATATTATTTTCAAAGAAAGAATCAATTGTCCAGCTATATGTGAATCTTGTCGAAAACGCAATACAGGTATTCTCTTTTTGGACAATTTAACTGATTTGTATGCAAACTATGTAGATCTAAAACACATACCCCTTTAAGAAATATGTCTTATGACGTTATCATCGTTTGCAACGTGGAAGTCAAATTACTTTCTTTTAAAGAAAATACAATGCATATTATGGCACATGTACAGGCAATGTAGGCATAAACCAACACATCCTAAAATAGAACATGTTGGTCACTAATATACACCGTCTGAACATGATATATATATATAAAAATATATATATATTTATTTTTTATTTTTTCAATTACAATTGCATGAAAGTAAATAAAGAGAATTTAATGGTTATTTTCCATTTAAATCATATCTTCCAAGGCTTTATTAAATTTATTTATCATTGGATAAGTTCTGTTTCCTTTAGCATAGTATCTTTTAAGTGTTAATAGGTCATTGTATAAAATTGCTAATATATTGATTCTCTTCAAGCGTCTGTCACTTTTCATGTAGCCTTTATAAATTGAATATATTATTTGTCCTAAAAGTATATTTATACCGTGATAAGCTTTGTATTGAATTTTATATCCAACTACTATATGAAACATCTTGAAATATTTACAAATGCCTTGCTGCTTGAATAAAGTATGGATTAGTCCCCAGAATGTATCGAGATATTGACAGTGAATGAAGAAATGTTCCAAAGTTTCAATTTCGTTACAGTGTTTGCAATAAGGACTTTCAGTTTGTTTCAATTTGAAAAGATTTTCATTTGTCGGTACAATATTGTGAATAATTTTATTTTTCAACTGTTTTATCCGATTGTCAACGTAAACATAATTTATGGTGTAATATGAATTTAGGCTTTGCCTATGGACGGGGAAAGCCTTTTGTACTCATTATCTAAGTCTAAATAAAGTAAAGTGTAGATGTTATATCAACCATTTCCTCATAGAGGTAACTTCATAGGCTAATGCTACCAGTATAGTGATTCAGATCTGCCAGCAGATGCGTGCAGTCTGATCAAGATCTAAA
>JAULCE010138869.1:0-19702 GCA_032359355.1 Macoma nasuta | reverse complement strand
GACAGACAGACGGACAGACAGACAACTCTGACAAAAACAATATGTCTCCCCCATATAAATATGGGGGGAGACATAATTATAAACAGATATCATCATTCACACAAAGGTCATACCTGGTCGACAGGCTAAACAGTAGACAGCGGACCATTCAGTCAAGGGAGGCCTACTGAATTACCTTACTAAATGAGCAAAAATTAAAACAAGAAGAACTTGATGGTCCAGTATCACTCATCTGGTTAAAGGGTTACAAAAGAACCATTGCAGTTAATCTCAGTGAGATAGATGTATAAGGAAAACTGTAAGTGTGTGTGTGTGGGGGGGGGGGCATAAAAATGAACCTATACACCAAACTTAACCAAAGTCCAAAAGGACCTTCAACGATGACCTTGCCATGTGACCAAAGAATATGTGCGGCTCAATGAGCTACACCTGCATGTCTAAACTAAAGTGTCTATCTGCATAACTTCAAAAGTAATGGCCAATGTTAAAGTTTGGCAAAATTTGACCTTTGACCTTAAAGGATGACCCTTTTGACCTTGAAGGATGACCCTTGACATTTGATCAAAGAATGCTGTACTGACAGACAGAGCAAAAACAATATACCCCGAGATCATAAAACATAAAAACAACATCTATCAATAAAGCAAAAACAAGAAAGCTGTGTTTGTGAAACAGCAATGCCCCCTCAGGGTCTTGTCACAAATAAAAACAAGGTTTTTCTGCAAACGAGGTCAAGGTCAAGGTCACAGCGTCTTGAAAATGGTACACGACACTCCGCCATCCCAGGATGTACTGACACACTAAATTTGGTATCCCTAGCTGATGGGGTATAGGAGATACGCTCCAGACAAGGTTTTTCTACAAATGAGGTCAAATGTCAAGGTCAAGGTCACAGCGCCTTGAAAATGGTACGCGACACTCCGCCATCCCTAGATGTACTGACACACTAAATTTGGTATCCCTAGCAGATGTGGTATAGGAGATACACTCCGGACAAGGTTGTCACAGACGCACAGACAGACGGACAGACGCACGCACAGTGCGATTACTATATGCCTCCCACAAAGTGGGGGGCATAAAAAAAAACTTGGAGACACTAGACTACTGGTAAGAGGAACAGACAACAGGAGTGCTCAAAATACTTAGTCTGCACACAAACACAAGCTTGACCACTCATTAGAACAGTCTAGCCGAGACAATTCCAAAGTGCAGCCACACAACAAGGTTGGCTAAGAAATAAAGAGCTTTATCAAAACTGGGGCCATATCCACGAAAGACAAACAGAACTTGAATATTCAACGGCTATATTTTAAATTTGAACAATCTCAAAATATTGAATTAAAACCCACAAAATGTATGTTAATACAATCTCTGTGATCTTTTCTATAAAATATAATTTGAAATTATTGTTTTAGGTCTAGTTTTAGGGAGTTATTTAATTCTAAAATATTGCCCTTAAATGTATTTAAGTGCCCTTAGTCTTTCGTGGATATGGCCCCTAAACACTCCCATCAAACTGCAGCCCAGCCTGTAGCCTAAAGACAAACAGTTACAAGTAATAGCCCAAAGCACAAGTATGCAATACAAATATACAAGAGGCCCACGAGGGCTCGTCACGCTGTACTGGAGGGTGTTAGTCACTTTGTCAAATGACCACTTTGTCAAAAAGGATGTATATAGTAAACAAGAAGTCACTTTGTCAAACTGATAATAAAAAAGGCCAACAGTGGCGGGGCTAGCCTAACACGCGGCTTTGATCTTGTGTGGCATATATATCACACATTTATCTAGTGCAAATTATTAAATCACCGATGTTCAATGTTCCAGCACCAGGCAATGTAATCCGAGCCTTCTCTGTCCCTTAACCAACCCTTTTTACGATATTTGATATTTCATGTTGCCGGTTAGGGTCAGAGGAACTCCTATATTAAAAACCCGGGGATTTCCTCACTCGCTACGGCGAGGAACCTAATCAATATATCTATGTAAACATTCATTGGATTAACATTTTAAGCTTATTGATATATTATCAATATATTTATTAACCCATCTGAACCGAAACAGTTTTGCAAACCTTTAATACGGTGTGGTCACGTGAGAACAGGAGCATTCGACCTAAATACATTTGAGCATGAAGGAACTTATTTCTATAACTTACTCTGAAAAGGATTGGCTGTTACAACGTAATAATGGTTTACAAAACAAATGTTTTGGTTCAGATAGATTAATAAATATATTGATAATATATTTATAAGCTTGGAATGTTAATCCCATGAAAGTTTACATAGATATATTAATTCAAAGTTCCTCATCCATGCGGGTGAGAAAAACCTCGTGTTTTTACTATAGCAATTCCTCTGACCCTAACCAGCAACATCAAATATCAACAAGAGCCCCGCACACGGAGGCCAACGCTCGTCTGTAAATTTCTAAGTCTGTAAAGGGGCATAATTTGGTCAAAAAGCCTTGCAGAGTTATAGCCCTTGGTCAGATTGTAGCCCTTATGATGGTGAACAAGTGTGTGAAGTTTCATAAAATTAGCTTCAATAGTTTAGAAGTTATGACCAAGGTTAAAGTTTTTCACGTCAACGACAACGGCGACACCAGGGTGATGGCAATACCTCGACTTTTTTTCTTCAAAAAACAGACGAGCTAAAAATCGTAAAAAAAGCCGATTTAGGGACAGAGAAGGCTCGGATTACAGGCAATGTTGATCACACTAAAAGTTTGGAAACTATATGTTTTCTTTTTTTTTCCTCCTGCTGAAACATTGACCATGCATAGTATTTGATTTGTTTCCACGGCCTGTCCTTAAATAACACTGGATGTTTGGCCTTAAACCTTAATACATGATCTTTTGTGGGTGGCTTTGCAGACATTGTCTTCAGTAACGTTCTCACTGCACTCTTTTCCTCTTCAGACCACTTTGATCTTTGGTTTGGTTTTGACCCTGCAACAGTAAAATGTAATTTTTCATCTTCAAGGTAATATGCCTTGATGCCCTGAATCGCTTACTTGGCAGACCCTGGTTTAATTGGCTTAATTGTGGAAAAGCTGCCCCAACAACTTGAGACCATGCTTTCAAGTATCATCATGATTTGAAAAACTTTAGTAAAGGGATACCTATTCACTAATAATACCAAATATTATTCAAAACTTGACAGTTGTTTTAGAGAAGATGATTTTCAAAGTTTTTCCATAGAGCATTATAATAAAGGAAAACTGGCATGCTCCCAAGACGGTTTAGAGATCCCATCATAAATTAAACAATAGTTGAAAATGGTCAACTTAATATTATTTATATCAAATATGATTAAAATCTGGACAATCGTTTCAGAGGGGGCCTCAGTGGCCAAGTGGTTAGAATCCTCGACTCACAATCACTAAGCCCTGCTCCGCGTGGGTTTAATTCCCGGCTTGACCAAGTAGAGTCTTCAAATCAGATTTTCATGAGGGAAAGTCTTCTGACTGACTTGTGGAAGGTCAATGGTTCAACCCAGATGCTTGATTGAGCCCTTGCGGACAGTTGAGTATCTGGGGTCTTTCTCCATCTATAAGCCAGGCGTAACAAAATAACTTAAATACTGTTGACGCAACTTAAAACCCTAATAAAAAAAATATATAAAAAAAGTTGTGTTAAGAGACAAATTTTCAAAACTTTCCACAGAGCCAAATAAGGAAAACTGGTCCTCCTATCCCCATCCAGACTCCAGCAGCCATGTTTTCTTTTATATATATTATGATTCGAACAATCTTGGTAGAGGGTCATCTAAACACAATTTCTGGCAGAATCTAATATTCAAGAGTGTAGTACATGAGCAAACAGCTTGAATAAGAATGAGATGCTGAATAACTCTACCTCTTATTCAAATCCAAGCTGTCTGACAATCTGTCAATGGTCTTAACGAAAGGTTGAGGGAGTTTGTTAAGTGTAATGTGGAAGTGGAAAAAATTATGTGCATTCGCAAAGCTGGCCTGGTAGTGAAGGGGGTTAAATCTATATTAAGCAACAATTATTGGTCCTCTAACCCTGCTTTTCATCTAGTCTTGGTGGTTGTGTTAGCAAGCAAGATTTCACTGTATTTCCTCTGCCGGTGTAACGCAGTATTTGTAACGAAATATTTTGACCTGCTTTTATGCCTTTTTGGCATCTGGTTGTTGTGTGTGTGGCACATCCTGTCAGTCTTATTCCCTTTACTCCTTTCAAAATGTGACTCCCCAGTCACTTTTTGATGTTAAATATTGACCACCAGGTCACTTTTTGACATTAAATTATGCGCGGAGTCACTTTACGATGTCAGAAAGTGACAGAGTCAATATTGATTATTGGAAAGCGACCGGGCAGTCACATTTTGATGGGGGTCAAAATAGGTTGCTACACCAGCAATGGGGAAAGGTGTGTTAATAGGGTCCCTTACTTCTCTTGTTGTCTTCAGCTTTAAGGTGCTGCTTGGAGAGTGGCTTGGAGACAGGAGACTGGCTGGTCTGGTCCTGATCTGGGTCCATGATGATTGGAATTGCTGAAAACACACATAACACACAGAGCCATCAATAGAGAACTTTTACAGCATTCCTTATCCTAACCACACCTCTCTTGAGCAGTTTCCCCTTCCCCCCTTTCAATGACATTATTTCTTCCTCCTGTGTGTTTCAAACACGAAATCACCTCTCAACAACGACAACTCTACAGCAACAAATGACATTCATTTACCATTCCAACTAGCAACAGTATCTTTAATTGATGTGGTACAGGAATCAGACTCGAGACAAGCAGTTTTCATATGGATTGACAAACACACGCGGTTCAACAATCAATATATGCACCCCCCCCCCCCCCCACGCCCAAAAGTAAGAGCACAGACATTAAATACACTCTTTGACCCTTGATCCCTTCTGGAGACCTTGACCTTGGCCCGACATGGCTAGTACATGTGCTCTGCATTGCATATGGCCTAAACACGATTATCATTTGAGTGAAATAACTTTGAAATCTTTCCAGTGGTTCAAAATTACCAGAGCTGTCAAGAAATAAGTACTGAAATGCCTTAACTATAGGAAAACATTTTACCACGACATGTGACTTTGTTCGTATATAAACAAAGAACGGACTATCAAAGGTAGGAATATTAAGCTAAACCACTACTGTCTCCTCCCAAATTATCAACTCAAACATGGAGATGAATTCTTAAGCCTTTAGTTCATAGTAAACAGTAAATGGACAGTAGTATTCCAACACTGAAATACCACTAAAGCAATATAAAATCTTACATAATAAATGAAACCGTCATTACCATCTAATATTGCCTCCTCAGTGCTCATCTCTGTGTCATCTGCCAAAGCTTCCTCATCCATCTCAATGTCTGAAAATACGAATTAACAAGAGTGGCAAACTGTCACAAAATACGCCCATCAAAACTATTTAGGTTCAATGAGTGTTGATTGAAGTTCTTTGTCCAAGTTTAGTGAGGATTGGATGACAACTCTTTGACTTAGAGAGCTGACAAGGCCAAATTTTACCAATTTTGGATAATTAAGGGGCCATAGTCCAAAAGTGCCTAGAGAGATTTGGCTGGTTATCGAACTTGACCGAAACATTATGCCTACAAACATCTTCACCAAGTTTAGTGAAGATTGGATGAAAATTATCTTGGAGAGCTGACAAGGCCAATTTCCCCAATTTTGGATAATTAAGGGGCCATTATCCAAAAGTGCCTGGGGCGATTTGGCTGGTTATCTAACTTGGCCGAGACATTATGCCTACAAACATCTTCACCAAGTTTGGTGAAGATCGGATGAAAACTGTTTGACTTAGAGAGCGGACAACATGTGTGGACACCGCCCGCCCGCCGCAGGTGTCCCCATACTACGTCCCGTCAAAAGACGGTCGTATAAAAAATTGTTATTCCATTGTGATAAGTCAATATCAGATATATATCAGATTTGTTATGGCCTCACTATGCAATTATAGGGCATTAAGAGTTCTACCTGTCCATGTGTTCACATACCATTTTGGAGAAATCAAGTCCTTGACCTTGACCCCATTCTCATTAAAAATATCATCTACATTTTATTAAAGTTTTGAGTGATTAATCCTTCATCCATGCTTCTGTTGATCTGCAGCCAAATCTTTTCAACAGGTAGTATGAATGAAATGAAACTTGATGAGAGTATTTATTATGATAATGGCATAATGCACACATTTTTTTTTTCCAACTTCAGCAGGGGATATCATCAATTCTCTGAACTTGCTTGATACAATTGTTTCTAGAAACAATTAGATAATATAAGCACAACAGTCTCTTAGATACAATTCACTCGGTAAGAGGTCAATTATTTTGTTAGTAACTTCCTACCAGTAAAAATAAATTTCTAATCAAATTTATTTCTCCTTTTTTGTCTCTGTCAAAAGTTGGCAATCTTTGATGCTTTGCATCCATAAGTGTTCTTGTCAACTCATTGTTGAACCTGTTTTATATTCATTGATGAAATAATTTAAAATTTTAGTTTACAGTAACTATTGATGTAAACTTTATCTTTCTAAAGAAAATGAGCTGGTGGGAATTTTGACTAGATAGGCAAAACTGAGTCATAGTACTGAAAACGTTTTACCACAACATGTGACTTTTTTCATATATAAACAAAGAACAATTATCAAAGGTGGAAATATTAAGCTAAACCACGTCTGTCTCCTCACACATCAACCATCCAAAAAGGGAGATGAATTCTTAATCCTTTAACTCATTGATACACAGTAATTGGACAATAGTTTGTCAACATGGAAATACCACTAAAGCAATATAAAACCGTACACAATAAAAGTGTTCAAAGAACACATGTGTCGCATGCTTGAAGGCTTGTTGAAACTTTAAATTAAACTAAATGTAAATGAACAAAGGGCAAAAACTCTGGAAGTACTGATTTTAGAGTTATAAATCTAGCATACTGCATTTTCTCTCGTTGAGATCTGCCACTGAACTAAATTTCATGCCAGTAGGCTAAACACATTTTAAGATATGTGTAGATAACTCTAAAATACTGATGATAGAGTTACAAACCATGCATAATGCATTCCACCTTATTAATATATATCACCTACCATATGAAGTTTCATACCAGTAGGTTCCATATATTTGAAGATATGGAAATAACTCTGAAAATACTGATGATAGAGTTACAAACCTTGCACTCTCTCTCATCGAGACCTATCATTGTATGATGTTTCATGCTAATAGGTTCCATATATTTTAAGATATTAAGTCATAAATGAAATTGTGATGGATGGACAGATGGACAGACAGACAGACGACCTAGAATTGATCCCTGCGTGTCACACTGCCTCTCAACAGGCGACACAATAAATGAAACAATCATTACCATCTAATATTTCCTTGTCAGTGTCATCTGCTACAGCTTCCTCATCCATCTCAATTTCTGAAAATACAAATAAAAAATATGTACAGTTGAACCAATACCAACCTGATCAGCGAACTTTAATACCTAAACCTTCTGCAAAAATGAATTCATTGCACTCCTTAACAAAAACTGGTCAAACATTTCTTTTTTTTCTATTTAGGAGAACAATTTTGTCAAAAACAAGTATCTAGGTATAATTACACTAATGACATGCGCAAAGTTTCATAGCAATATCACATTTATAAATATATATTGGCCGGCAGGGAAAGCCAAGTCATATTTCAAGCTGAAAATTCTTAGTCCAACAAAGGCATAATTTATCAAAAATCAAGTGCATTTATCTATAAAATGGAGAACAGGATGTGTTTGTGAAACACTTTGCCCCCATTTTTACCTTTGACCTTGAAGGATGATCTTGACCTTGATATGTTACCACTGAAAATGTACACCTCTATGAGATACACATGCATGCCTAATATGAAGTATCTATCTGCATAAGTTCAAAGGTTGACCTTTGACCTTGAAGGGTGACCTCGACATGTTACCACTGAAAGTGTGCAGCTCCATGCGATACACATGCATACTTAATATGAAGTCTCTATCTGCATTAGTTCAGAAGTTGATATTTGACCTTGACGGATGACCTTGACATGTCACAACAGAAATGGTGCTGCTCCATGAGATACACATGCATGCCTAATATAAAATCTCTAACTGCATTATTTCAAAAGTTGACCTTTGACCTTGAAGGATGACCTTGACTTTGAAATGTTACCAGAAAAAATGTGCAGCTTCATGAGATACACATGCATGCCTAATATGAAGTCTCTATCTGCATTAGTTCAAAAGTTGACCTTTGACCTTGAAGGATGACCTTGACATATCACCACTGAAAAGGTGCAACTCTGTGAGATACACATGCATGCCTTATATGAAGTCTCTATCTGCATTTGTTAAAAAATTGACCTTTGACCTTGAAGGATGACCTTGACATGTCGCGACTGAAAATTTGTGACCTTAATGGAGAATACACATGTGAAATAATTTTAAATTCCATTTAGAAATGTCAGTTATGGTCCAATTTTGACATTTGACCTCTAAGTGTGACCTTGACCTTTGAGATACAGACCTGGGTCTTGAGCATGCCACATCGACTGATGATGGGAAATGCATATGTGAAATAATTTTAAATTCCATTGAGAAATATCAGAGTAATGGTCCGGTCAAGCTGAATTTGAGTCAATTTTGACATTTGACCTCTAAGTGTGACCTTGACCTTTGAGATAAAGACATGGGTCTTGTCCATGTCACACCCACTGATGACGGAGAAAACACATGTGAAATAATTTTTAATTCCATCAAGAAATGTTATGGTCCAAACAAACAAATCCGGACGGACGGACGTCCCTACGTATGGTACCTTAGGTGTTACATCCATTGTTTTCAAACAAAAGAATGACCACTTAAGAAGATTTCAAGTGGTTACTGACAGAATGAAAGGATTCTTTTGTATTAGGTCACACCTCTAGCCACATAAGACCCTCTGCATGCATGCGGACATATGGAAAGCGAAAAATCAATTTATTTCGCCTCCCATTAAATTCTATGAATTCCATTGGCTACAAGCTGTCACATGGTGACCCTATAATTTTCCGTGTAGGGTCAGTAAAATCCATAGAGGGTCAGTAAAAAAACAAAAACGTACAGAATATGTTTTCTTCAAGTATTTGAACCGTTCAAGTCATCATAGGCTATTTATAACTGATATATTTGCTATACAAGAGCCCCGCACACGGAGGCCAACGCTCGTCTGTAAATTTCTAAGTCCGTAAAGGCGCATAATTTGGTCAAAAAGCCTTGCAGAGTTATGGCTCTTGGTCAGATTATAGCCCTTGTCATGGTGAACAAGTGTGTGAAGTTTCATAACATTGGCTGCATTAATGTAGAAGTTAAGACCAAGGTTAAAGTTTTTTACGACAACAATGACGACGACACCAGGGTGATGGCAATACCTCGACTTTTCTTTTTTTTAAAAAAACAGGCGAGTTAAAAATAACACAAAGCTCAAGCAAACTGTACCACATTATTTTAATCTATCTCCAGTTTACAGTTTACCCCACCCAAGAAGTGGTAAAGTCATACCGTACTGCTAAGCTTAGTCTTGTTTACACATGAATAATCATTCAAGCACATCAAGCATACATTCAACAAATCAGACAACCCCAAATGCAGTGCGAAGTTTTATTTAATAGCAAATATCGCCATTCGATGCAATGTTCACAACTGCCGACTTTGGCGTGGCGACGTTTCCTTAACAATGGCACGGTATAAAACACGGAAAACACGGCTAGCATTCTGATTATTGTACTCCGGTACAATGCGAGAGATTAAGAAAGATGAAAATACCAATAAACATTAGTTTGTGTCAAATCACTATGTTATTTTTTTGTATAGAGTAATTAAGCCTGATGAGTTATACCTTGATTTATATAAAAAGCCAATATGCCAGGTGAAGCTATATAATTTCCAGTAAAATTGGTCAGCGAAATAAATCAATTATTGGGATTTGATATTTACCCTCCACAGAAATATGTGGGTTCAGTAAGATGTATAAGGGGGCGAGGCGTTAGCCGAGTCTTCTATAAAATTAATAAAATTCATAAATTCATAAAATTCCAGCCATCTGTTTTGGAGTTATGGCCCCAGGCTGACAAAAATGTGTAAAATTTTAATCAGTTCATGGCCAATAACTCCAAAACTGCTTTGATGATTATTTTTATGTGTGCATTCAAGGACCATAATTCTGGAGTGCCTGGAGCAATTTGGCTGGTTATCAAACTTGACCGAGATATTTTAACAAACATTTTCAGCAAGTTCGGTGGAAATTGAATGAGAAATGTTCAAGTTAGAGAGCGGACAACATTGCGGAGCCAGCCGCCCGCCATGGGTGTTCCCATAATAGGTCTCGTCATAAGACAGGCGTATAAAAAGCAGACAATATTCACCTCCAATGTTGATATCATCCAATGGAAGGTTTTTGAATTGTGCAGCCTTTCCCTCCTCCACCGCAATCAATATTCGACTGATTTTTGCCATTTCTATGACGTCGTCTTGTAATCTGTAGAAGCGCTTGTGAACAGAGAGTTCATGGCCCATATGCCTTGCCAATTCCTCTAGCTCATTTGTTGATAGCCCGAATATCTGTAGTATATAGATACACCAAATATGATAATTATTATCTGTTAGACTGCTGTCTGCATTATTTTGGAAAATCCTTGCTTTTCTTAAAACTTATAACTAGGGTTAGGACCGAATATTCGAATATTCGGATAGGAAACGAATATTCGAATGTCATGAAGGCATTCGAATAGTTGATTCTGAAAAAAAAAATCTTCATGATTTAAACTAGAACTATCACTGAAGGTGATTCATACCCCCATCCCCATCTTTGACACAGGATGTATACACATGACACATAAACTGAAGTTTCATCAAGCTAGCAACAATAGTATTTGCTCCGGACAAAATTAAAATAACAAAAATAACAAAGAAAACAAGACAAACTGCAGCTGCATTAATAATCGGCAAATATAATGAGGCAGTTTGGAAAACTGTAGAAGAAGTTCGTGTCACAAACTCCTATGTATCAGTAATGCCATAGTACAAAATTGGTCTAAGTCCATGGGCAGACAACTCCGCAATGCCTTGAGTGGAGGTAACAAAAATACGTCATGCACATCTACACCTTATGGTGATCATTTGCATGAAGTTTCATTGGAATCCCTTGAAAACTGTAGAAGTAGTTCGTGTCACAAGAATCGGACAGACCGCCCGCCTGACCAACCAACACAGTGACTCCTATATACCCCCCCCCCAAACTTCGTTGTGGGGGTATAAAAAAGAAGTTTTGGATTATTTCAGTGTTGTTTTATTTTTTCCAATCTCTCTAATCCTCCGATATCAAAGCCCGCGTGTTTGGCGATCAACATCCCCCGCCGTGAGGTGTTTTGATAGTACCTGCCAATCTGTGAAAACACTGCCCGTATGTGTGAAGTGGTCGCCCCGCGAGACCTATCATTTCAAAGGGTAACTCGCAGTTAGCGCAAGAACAATTGATAATTTAGATAACAATATTTGACTTGATAGGTGCCCTTGGCTGCCAAACAATCGAGTGGTCTTTAGCAGCAGACAATTAAGAATACCCAATCAAAAATGACGAACTCTTAACGTTACCAATCATAGCATAATTGCTCATATGACGCTTTTCGCACATTTTCGTAAACGACCAATAGTAAGCGATTACCAATTAAAATCATCAAATATTCTTGTCACAAACATCATTCTATCTGCATACTTAGAATATTGACGACGTAACCAGCAACTTATCTCGTTCTCGTTAATATGCCGCCTGCATTCACTCGGCGTCTCATCCGGATCCACGCTGTTTGAATATGCGATCGGCAAGATAAGGGTTAAACTTGTGTTGTGTTGTGCGCCGGAAGGAGTAGAGACCGTGCATGATATGACCTGCTATAGTGTTAGTTAAGCTTGGTGTTTTAACACTATTTTTGTTCCTATTTTTTTGCAGAGCATACATAATATTTCAATGCACACAGTTTACACCCAAATCAGAGGGCTCTCGAATATTCCCTCTGATCAGGCTCTGCACTGTTTGATGCAGACATCGTATAATATTCTGTTTCATGGTATTTAATTTACATTTATGCTTTCACAATTTCATTCTATCAGAACTGTTGCTATTTATTAACTTTGTCTTTTTTAAAATAAAATGTTTATATTTCCGTTACTGGTTTGTTGTTCGTGTTTCATCCTTAAGAGAGAGAGAGAGTTCGCAAACATTTCACAACCAAGTCAAACATCAATTTTATTTGGTGGTTTCGAATGGCTGCAAAATGTTTGTGTTGCTCAATAACCGAATCCCTTTGATATCAATACAAAAGAGTTTGATAGCGAGTTTGTTCCTCTGAGTTTTAAAGTGACTCGGCGACTTGAAACTTTGATACAGATATACATGCAGATATACATATTGCGTTATAGCGTATAGCATGAGTTGCGTCCCCTATAATACCCTCGCCATATTGTACAACTGGATAGGTTGTGATTAATTCAAAGAATGGATGCAAAACATTAAAAGTTAACCGGTTCAAAGGTTTGTTTCTGTTTTAAAACATTGTTTTTATTCTGATCAATTTGTTCCTCCCATGTAATAGTCAAAAGCGTGATAAAACAGAAGCAGAAGAAATACACGCGATATCCATAGTTTGGTAAACATTAACACGATGATTTAAGACTAACGATTTTAGATTTATCATAGTAACCGGCGAATTCAGGCGAACCTTCATTCAATTTTCGAATATATTCGAATACTTTACCCGAATATTCGAATAGCAATTTTGGCATTCGGTCCCATCCCTACTTAAAACTGATCCTGCTTTATCCCTTGTCCAATTTTTTTCACAGATTAAAAATGATATACAAGGGTGGTCACACACCACATGTCTCGCCTAGCCGAAATGCCTGTCACAAGAGTATTTTACCTTTGACCCCCTAGTGTGTCCTTGACCTTTAAGCTACAAATCTTGGTCTTGCACAAGTCTCATCAAGATTAACATTTATTTCAAAATCATGCCAACGACAAGGATGCTAGTCCCAACAAGATCGGTCTGAAAGACGCACTGATGGACTATGTGACGAATGCAGGCACACACATACACTGTGCAGCCATTGTGACAGCAATGTCTTGCTTACCACAAGTGAGCTCAACAAAAACGTTCATCTAAAATAGAAAGCTAAGGAGAGGTTGTGCTTTAAAAAAGAATTGATCTATTACTAATGTTGATTATACCCTCATAGCTCACTCAGGTAGGATATCATCTTTTATTTTCACCAATTTGATAATACTTATATGATAACAAAAATCCAAAGCTTTGTATTGAAAACAGGTACTTGTGTCTAAACACAAAATCACAGCCTTTGTAGTGACATGTATGGAAAATGCTAAAAGTACAGTCATTATTTGTTATCATTAATGACTTGGACATGACCCTGACATAGGTAGTATTTGACGTTGAGTCATGCATAGAAAATTGTCATAATTTTAAGCGCTAGCAAGTCATCTGCCACAAACTGTTGTCTGTCTCAATTTTATGAATGAAATTTTTCTTCAAAATTTTATTCCAAAATTAACAAATGTGTCAAACAGATTGGATCCAGATGAAACACACAATAAATCGGCATCTCATCTCGATCCCTTCTGTTTGCAAATAGTATCATCGATCAGCCGACTAGACTGAATTTAAAAAATCCTTATGCTACGTTTAGTAAGATGCTACCCAGATTCACAAATATTCAGGGTTCAACATTATAGAAATTCTGAGAGCCCAAGGATCTTGGCTTTAAGAAGGTGTCTTTAATTCTATAACTAAAGTGAATTCAATTAAGAGTCAATATAGATCTCCCCTTTTGGCCCATTTACTGTAGGGAGGCTTATTTTGATAAAGAAAATCAGAAACATCATAACTTTAACAAGAGTACCTACTGACACTAAATATGTCCATCAGAAGCTTATGACAACATTATCTTGTACTTTGAATTTCACTAGTTTTACTAATTATGGAGGTAATTTCACTTTATACAATAAGGGGACATAATTCAGGAATGTCTTGTGCGATTGGCTAATAATTCATCTTGGCAGAGACAGTATGTCCATAACCTTTTGAATATATTGAAGTATTGCTTCATGCATCTAGGATGTTGCAATAGATCGAAAAACTGTTAAAAACAGTTGCAGCCCTAAACAGATATGAAGCACAACACAAACCTGTGAGACTGTTGCTAAGTATTTTCTGAGCTTTGTAGTGTTAATAAGGTCGGGTTTCTTGAGATCTGCTGCCAGTGCTGTCCTTCTGATAATATCGGACCCTCTTTTGTAATTGAAATCTCCCTGAAGAACAGAGAAAAAATTATTATTTTTAAACATCCTACATATCGTATATTTAACCTACAGAGTATATCTATGAGTCGGTTTTGCATTGAATTAAATGAAACAGACCAAATCATATGTTACATATGTTACTATCACTGATGACGACACTTATCTGGCACAGATCATCTTATCTGGGTTTGCACTGTCTGACAGGCAAGAAGGCAAACCAGAATAGGTGCTTATTAGTTGAAACTAGAAATGTGTCCACAGGACAGAGATGCCCCCACTTCCACTTTGTCAAGTGAAAATCAAGGCCAATAACTCGGTCAATGTTCATTGCGGTTGGATGAAAATACCCAGGTGCACAAGTTTACATACTGATTGATAAATTTCCAAGCTTTTATCCTTCTAGCACTAATAGTTTCAGAGTTACATGTGACACAAACTTAAAATTATATATTCTCACAAAATCAAGGCCCATAACTCGGTCAACGTTCATTGCGGTTGGATGAAAATATGGAGGTGTGCAAGTTTACATGCTGATTGATAAATTCCCAAGGTTTTATCCTTCTAGCACTTAAAGTTTCAGAGTTACATGCGACACAAACTAAAAATTCAATATTTTCACTAAATCAAGGCACATAACTCTGTCAATATTCATTGCAGTTGGATGAAAATATGGAGGTGCACAAGTTCACACCCTGAATGATATATTGATGAAGTTTAAAGTCTGTAGTACAAATACTTTTAGAGTTATGCGCGACACAAACATTTCAAATTTCGGGATGGACGGACAAAGGCAAATATTTATGCCCCCCTCTTTAAGTGGTGGGGGCATAAAAAGTGCAGACTGGTCAGATGCCACAACCAATCTAGATCTATATTGTTTGCAATGTCTTGTGGTTGGAAATCCCACAGCCAGGCTCAAATTTACTTTTTCATATTGCATTGACTTTCAATAAATAATTGGTGAAACAATAATTCTTGGCTTTAAATTTAACTGACAGCAAGGTATCTTTGCAAAAACCAAGCCATTCAGATAGTTATAATCCTAATACTTCAACATGACCAAAATAATGGTCTTGACTTTTCACTGTAATACTGATATCAATCTGAAACATTCTGCATCATGGAATGGTTGCATTAACTTTGTGTTAAACACTGAACGAAGTGCTATGGTTAGGGGCTTTTGATAAGTATTATATACACTCAAGGATTTATTAAATGCAAAACTCTTGAATTTGATTCTCAACACGCATTACCTTATATAATAGTTTTAGACTCACCCACAATGAAAGCATCTAATGAAAAGGATGAGCATCTGGGAGAAAGGAAAATGTCAATTTTTAATTGTAAAGAAAATATTGTGGAAAATGAAGCATTTGCTCATCATGAGCAAATGCTTCACTTCCCACAATATTTTCGAAAGTCATCAACTACAGAGGCGTAGAAAGGCATCAATATGAGGGAATGGGTTAAAATATTGCTACCGATAGTTTCATTCGTACAATTGGTTACAGGTTTATCCTGCAAAAGTCTAGATCAAAGACCCCATCATTTCTGTACAAAAGATATTGCATTTAGGACGTCCAGGGCTTGGTGCAAAACTAATGTAACATGAAGGAGTAACAAAAATAGTTTTGCACCAAGTCCTCGACATGTGTTTCCAAATTTTTGCTAACAATCACTTTTTTGGCGTTCACCTTGAAGGCGTCAGTGTATGGTGTTGTGATTATGGTAATGAGAGGACCTTGTTAACGGCCCAACACCTCCGACTCTGGCTCTCCTGGTGACTTATGAGGTACACTAGGGACTGAACCCAGTCAGTCACATTATCCTGATATCAATGAACCAGTCGTAAGGCTTAACCTTAAACGCTGAGCGTCAAACAGTGAAGCATCTACTACCATTTTTTTAAGTCTTTGGTTGACTCCTCCGGGGATTGAACCGCGACCTCCTGCAACACAAGTTGACACTCTACCACTGGGCTATGCGACCTTTTTGATAACGACTCGAGAATTATCATTGGACATTTTACATTCATAATTTGTACAATATTGCAAGGCATGTTGAAAAATCATCAAATTAATTTTTGGAAAGCTTCATTTATAAGGTTGTGTTAGCCAAAGAAGAATGGCTAGATGTCTCAATTATTTCTAAGAACCAAAAGTAGGACTTCTGATGTTGAACGCAATAGCATATTAAACTATTCGCAAATAATTCATTGCAAGCAAATGAATTGCAAAAGAATAAAAGAAATTAGCAGTTTTATGAAAAGCATGATCATAGTAAGAGAAATGGAAAAGCTTGTACCTATTTTAAAATTTTAAAGCTTAAAGCTCTGGTGTATTTAAGTCAATTTGATTTGCTTACTGGAAGTAACTATTAATTTTTTATTACAAATGCAATGTTAAAAATTTCCAATAATGAACAAATTTGCAAGTTTCATAACTTAGTGTGTCTGTATTTAAAGCGCTTATTTTCCAGATGTTATCTATATCTTTAAACTAGAGGGGTTGTTTTCGAGCAAAGCGTCGAAAACAGATGTCTCCCCCTCCCCATATAATTTAAACAAGAGCCCCGCACACGGAGGCCAACGCTCGTCTGTAAATTTCTAAGTCCGTAAAGGGGCATAATTTGGTCAAAAGGCCTTGCAGAGTTATGGCCCTTGATCAGATTGTAGCCCTTGTCATGGAGAACAAGTGTGTTAAGTTTCATAACATTGGCTGCATTAATGTAGAAGTTATGACCAAGGTTAAAGTTTTTCACAACGACAACTATGACAACCACACCAGGGTGATGGCAATACCTCGACTTTTTTTTCTTAAAAAAACAGACGAGCTAAAAAACGACAAGTATTTATCAATTCATAATCATTGTGGCCTTTCTTGTTATATGTGCACCATCCCCCTATGACAATACATACTATCAATTAGTAAATTAGAGTTATGGTTCCTGTACATTGCACTTCCTCTTATTGAGTTTTACCATTGTATGAAGTTTTATCAAATTCCATCTTGTAGTTTTCATGGTATGCTCTGGACAATGTTTACACTATTACGATACTGAACAAGGGGAGATAACTTTGCAACAAAGTGGCCCAGAGTTGTAACTCTTGCAAGGTGCACAACTTCACAATGCCATCTATCTATGTTCCAAGTTTCAATCAATTCCTTCAATTAGTTTCTGAGTTCTGCTCTGGACAAACAAATTGTAAGAAGAAGAATAATAATAATAAGAAGAATAAGAATAACTACAAATACAGTATGTCTCCCTTCCAGAGAAGGGGAGACATAATAAAATTATTAATAACATAATTCAATACAAATAGATGGAGGTTTATCGTCGCAAAGTCCGAATTTTGCATTAAAGTCTCTCAGTGTATATAGACCATGCTATGATTTAAATTTTGTACAGTAACGCTCTTCAAAATCTAAAAAAAGGTTACCTGTGCAAACACATGTGGGTTTGAGCTCCTTACTCCCGGTCTGTGGTGAATAAGAGCCTGCACTGCTTCTGACATGGTCTTGCTCAAAAGGACTGGTACACGCTTTCCTTGTTTGCCAAGAACCTCAACCATGGTCATTCTGAAAACAATTTGAAAAATCTTAAAGCACTGTTCAAAAAGTTGAATGTTAAAGCTAGATCTAAGAAAGCTGTATTTCAACAAGTAGTCTGGAGACAAAAGTTCGAAACCCTATTCTCCGAAATTCTCGTTAGTACAAAATAGGTCGTAAGGTCCCAAGTCCCAGCCTTATTTATTTTGACCTTGTTAGCTCAAAGTTCATTGGTCGGAAAAATGTGTAAGTACAAAACTGTTTTTGCAGTCCCATGTGTTGTTTCAGCAAGAACATATACATGTATAAAGGCACAACTTCAACACACTTGGTCTACAATACTTTATTATAAAAGTAAAACTGTACACGATACGGACAGGTAATGGTATGCTGCTTAAGATGATCAATAACCAATGTTTTATAGTTTAACTTTATGTACAGTACACGTCTTATATGAATCTATTATTAGGGTTGTATGTTATTAATAGAAAATTGCATAAGTATTTATGAATTATTGGATTTATAAAATTTGTCTTTTGAAAATGATAAAAATGAGACTTGTTGAGTTTTTATCGTTTTCAAAAGACAAATATTATAAATCCAATAATTCATAAACACTCATGTAATATTCTCTATTTCTTATTCAATCAATAAGGTATAAAGATTCTATTGGTACCATAACATAGTATTAACACATACATGAATTGATGGAATCAGAAGTGGTGCAGTTTTTTTCTATGACAATTTTTTTTTACCCCACCCACCATAATTACATTGTATAAATTTCAAGGCCCTTTTCAAAGCTGACCTTTAGACAAGTATGCATTAACACATAGACACATCTCAAATTATTACCTTTTAACGACACTTATCTTATTGAATGTCATTATTCCAGCTAAGAAACAGTGAATTCCACCTTCTTGAAACATGCCAAATGATCAAACAGATTAAAATCAAACAGAAGAGAATCAGACTTTGCAAAACTAGTGAAACCAAAAGCAAGAAGTTTTCATCGGCCATCTTTTATCACATGACCTGTCCCAATTAAATGTGCATGTAGTGTAATGTCCCCATAACAATGAAAGTTATAATCAAAAGATCTGTCCCCATAGTGTAAGTTAGCATTTTTTATATGTCCCCATAAACCACATACTCCTTTATTGCTCTCCTTGTGTTGGAAAGAGACACTTTATTCATGAAACAATATTTTGAAACCCATTTATTAAAGAAATGATCAATTCCTAAGAGTGATTTATTGTGCATTAGGTAACTGGTAGGAGATGAGAAGCTGGATCATTCAGATTATAAGGCCTAAACCTCGTGATCTAATTACCAGCATATCAACGACTTACAGTGATCTAATGCCCCCTGGAAACCATTTGGACCGTTTGATCTCATTTTCGTACTGAATGATCTTGACCTTTGAACTACTGACCTCAAAATAAATAGGGGTCATCTACTCATCATCACTAACCTTCCTACCAAATATGAGGACAGTAGTTTAAAAAATGTTTGATTTATTGATTGGAAACCATTTGGACCATTTGATCTCATTTTCGTACTTAATGACCTTGACTTTTGACCTACTGATCACAAAATATATAGGGGTCATCTATACTCATCATCATTAACCTTCCTACCAAATATGTGGAATGTAGGTTAAAAAATGTTTAGAGTTATTGATCGGAAACCATTTGGTCTACCGACAGACCGACCGACATGTGCAAAACAATATACCCCACTTTTTTCAAAAGGGGGCATAAATAGCATATATGACGCCATTGAT
>JAULCE010138758.1:0-12072 GCA_032359355.1 Macoma nasuta | reverse complement strand
GCAGGGACTATTTTAATAAGCCTTAATTACCGGAAGTTCGAATGAACTTCGAACTTCCGGTAATTGAGACTTATCAAAATAATCCCTGCAACTAATATATGTGCTTATACAACACACACATTTATGTTTTGAACCATAAATAATGTGTTCGACAAGCATAATCTCGAGCCAACCGAGCTCGAGTCAACGAAGATTGACGGTAGTTTCAGCACAGTAGCGTTTTTCCATTGTCAATATGAATATCGCCCTCTATTTTGTGGTCGGGAACTACCATCCTATTACAGTTAACTGTTGATCTGTATGTAACTGATACCTTTGTACATGTAAATGAAACAAAGAGTATCGGGTTTTAGACATGCACATACCATCATTCACCCACATTACTATTTAAGTATACGATTTTAACGGTTTCGCTCATGTTCGCTTCACAGATGCTTAGGGTGATGATTGCGCATCTTTGCATTTCTGTACGAGTTTCTCCCTTTTCAATAGGAAATAGTAGCAGAATAAAAATTCGCTCGTAGTTTTTAAACTATGCGTTGCCGAATTGAATAAATACCATTCTAGTACATGTGGACCACCATTTATAAAACACGCCTCGTCTCAATCATAAGCTGTTTTAAATATGACCAATTTCTCTTTGTACTGATAAATAGTCTTTTTTTGTATGCTGCTACTAGTTCTTATTGAAAGGGGAGAAATCATACAGATATGTAAAGGGGTGTAATCATCACCCTTAAGTATCTGTGGGTCAGTCACCTTTGTTGCGATTAAATATAGCGTACACAACGTTTCAAAACTCTCAGAAAGCACATGGTGCATGTTTTAAAGCGCATTATGTGTTTTTTCAGAGTTTCCAACCGGTGTGTACGCAATATACCCGATAACGGCCATACCGATTCGAATCGCCGTCTCAGCGCGGGCTGCTTTGTTTCTGTGCTGGTCACAAAGTGTGTACAAGTGTCACACTGACACAGAACCTTAGTATATGTACATCCTTTCTAAAGAAATAAAACTATTACTAGTTCACTAGTTACCTACCCCCTCTTTTGTTTCGCCGAGGTGTGTACTTCTCGTGCAGCCCCGAGGAGACAAAAGAAAAAAAACGCAGGGTGGCGCGGGATAATTATTACACACCCCGCGCTTTTTTCTTTTGTCTTCCCAGGTCGGTATTATACGGTTACACACCCGTGCTTTTTCGTCAAAAACAATCATCAGTGTTCTTCTAAAACCACGCATGTGCCATTTTTCAAAAATGGTACATACGTGGTTTAAGCAGAACACAGACGGTGTCACGCCATTATGTCAAAGTGGTAGCTACGTAGTTTTTGACGACCATATATCATTTGTATCAAAAACACGTACTCGCCATATTGCCATATCGTCAGATAGGTGTTTTTCGGAGAAACCCGGTGAATCGTGCAAATCATGGTATTGCCAACGAAATGTAATCCTATAATGACCGACATAAAGCTTGTTATCGGAATTTGGGCCAATAATTGAGAACCAGCCCAGCAACAAATTTCTTCAAAAAGAAACAAGAAGTTTGTGTCGAAATGAGATGCCGAGTTATTCGACTTTTCTACTGTAAAGTCTTTAAAAAATCATCAAGTCCTGCTCAGCTCTATGAAGGCTAGAACAATTTGAACTGTGATTAAATGTACTTGAAATGCGCCAGATCCACTTAATTGAGCTAGACTTCTTAAGACACAACAAACGGTTTAGCCCCTGACCAGTTGCATTGCCAACCACCGCGCGTCATCTCATTAGGGTATGCATTGAATGCCTCTTCTGCCATTTTTTAGAAACGTGTCTTACCTAGATCGATAGCAGTCGTCGCTCTAATGACGTTTCTGATCAGGCTCAACATTGTTAGCAGTGGTAAAATAACATGATATTAACCCCTTCACTTCTTACCCCGAACCATAGTGTCATATGCAATCAGTTAAGGTCCGCATGAGACGCCGAGTAACTCGGCGTCTCATCCGGATCCAAGCTGTTTGACACTTGGCTAATTTGTTTGCCCAAAATTAAGTAAATGTTTGAAGATTGAAAATGAAACAGACAAATGATTGCGCAGGCGCATATTTGCTACCGGCAGTGAAGGGGTTAACTATTATCCCGCTGCGAATATTTTCGTCTAATTAACGTCTCTTCTTTGAAACTGCTGGCCGAGTGTCTTAACAGATTAGATCCAAATCAGACGCTTAGTCATTTTGGTGCCTGATCTGGATTAAACCTGTTTGGAACAATGGCCCCAGTCATGCATGGCGGAATAAGGGCTAATAATCTAGTGACTTTTCAAGTACTATAAGCAAATACCCTAAATAAGCAATTATTACTGCTACATTGCACCACTTCTATTACTACTTTTGTAACTAATGCTTATCCACAACTACAACTACGACTACTACAACGACTACTACTACTACTACTACTTTTACTACTACTACTACTACTTCTAATACTACATGTGTACTAATATTACTACTATACTACTACTAATACTACTACTACACTACCACTACTACTACAACTATTTTGTAGAATTGCTGCTACTGCATTGTACTACTACTACTACTTCAATACTATTTGTTTGTTTAAAAGCTTTAAAATGATACAAACTAACCTCATTCCAAATGCACAGATAACAACTAGCTTCCTTCCTTTGCCCGAGTAATATGTAGGCACTGGCGTCAGAAAAATAAAATATTATATATCTGATATAGAAGTATATATATGTGACATGGTGAGGAAGACGCAAGAGGACGAAGCGGCACCCGTTTCGTACCAGCGTAATTTTCTGATATAAAACGCAGATCAACGCGGAAACTACTCTACAGTCGGGAAGAAAATACCTTTAACTCTATCGACACGGTACATTCTGGTCCATAAACGAACCTCTGTCCAAAATATGTTGTGATCTTTGACAGAAAAATTCTCAGTTTGTTTTTACCGTTTGTCGATTCCGTGTTGACTTCCGGTTTGAGCGACCTCGGAAGAAACGGGCGTTTTCATTGGACGAATCAGAAAGGTGTGTCACTCGTCATATTTCCCGCAATCTGTCACGATGCAAAACTCAGCGGTAACGAAAATATTGGAAGGCCACAACCTTCTTATCACTGGGCAGGCCGGAACTGGCAAAAGTCATGCAATGCTTTTAGCTTACAATGAACTTCTGAGGAGGGGGAAGCGGCCGAAATTACTGTGTACGACAGGCATTGCTTGCCTTCAGTATGATTCTGCTCAAACGGTACACAGGTAAACAAAGTCCATATCTTACATTTTCACAAGAGCAACATATTGTTTATGAACTTGTTTCGGAGAAATTTTGTTGACAGAAAGGAGCCATATAGATCTATAGATCTACATGCGCATATCAAGAAAAATCAACACTCTCTCTCTTTCCGCAACCCCTCCCCCCCATTATTTTATATTGATGAACAGCCTGTGACCGGTTCGTTTGGATCGTTTGGATTTGTGATACAATACTGACTGCACTTGTTCTAATAATAATGTTCTTTAACGGTAAAATCTTACTGTAAAAACAAACTTTGATGTGGACTTTTTAAGGCATTTAAGAAGGATGACATCTTAATACAGCTAGGATAAGAGCAAGTCAGAAAGCTCCTACATGAGCTTTCTTCATTCATCTCATCCTGTATAATTGAGCAATGTAATATATAACACTGTCACAAATGTTTATAAAGTGGTCGTAATAACAGACTGTACTTTTGAGCATTGAGAAAATAAAGTGTAGCGATCTTGATTTCAATCAGAAAATTTAAAATTTAAATTTCTCATTGAAATTTATTGCTTGGACACGCCAGTGAAGAATGGAATTCTTCAGAGGCAGTCAAACTTTCAGTGCCCTAGCAATAAAATGAAATGAGAAATACAAGATGAAATTTTGAGATTGAGTAGAATCTCAGCTTGAGAAGATTAGTGACCTTATGCAATTATTTTTCTTTCCAGCTGGGCAGGATTAATGGATGGCCGGTATGATGATGTCACTCTGACCAGGCTAGTGAGAGAAGATGATGCTATGGACCATGTCCGCCAAAATGTTTTGGGAGCAGATGTGTTGTTAATTGATGAAATTTCAATGCTTTCCAAGAAAGACTTTGAACAGCTTGACCTGGTATGTAGGACAATATTAAATGCATACAGGAATTTTGGTGGACTTCAAGTTGTTGCTAGTGGTGATTTTTATCAGTTGCCACCAGTTGGTAACACACTGTATGGCGACTCTGGTAAATTTTGTTTTGAAAGCGAAATTTGGAAGTCTTTCTTTGTACATAGGATAAATTTTGAAACTGTTGTTAGACAGAATGAACCCCAATTGATGAGAGCAGTTAGTGAAACTGCACGTGGTGCTGTGTCAAATGAAACAGACATATTTCTGAAAACATTAGAGAGAGACCTGGATAATCAAAATCCAATTCATTTGTTCGCAAGAAATTTTGATGCTAATGTTTTCAATCATGAGCAACTGACTAAATTAAATACTGATGGTAAGAGTTATGAGGCCACAATAAACAGTGGGTCAGACAAACATTTGAAGAGGATTCTTGCTCCAAAGTTTTTACATATAAAAAACAGCTGCCCCGTAATCCTTCTAAGAAATTTAGGGGGGAAATTGATGAATGGCTTGAGAGGAGTTGTAACTGGGTTTACAGATAATGACATTACTGTTCATTTTGAAATTATAAATGAAACCCACACCATCGGAAGATACCTGTTTACAGTGTATCAGGCATCTTTTAATGGTGTTGGAGGAATAATAGCAGAAAGGCAACAGTTTCCCTTGTGTCTGGCTTATGGCCTTACCATACATAAGAGCCAGGGGATGACCCTTAAGAGCGTATCCATACACTGCAAAGGCATATTTGTAAGTGGACAATTTTCTGTGGCTCTTGGCAGAGCTACTGACACGTCGGGAATCCAGCTGATAAACTATAGAAAAAGTTTGTGTTTACAGCCAAAGGCAGCAGTTACCACTTTTTACAGAACCACACATTCTGATTTTGAAGACTCCCTGAAATGTTGTAAAAATTCGCCAAATGTTTGCATTCCGGATTCCGAGTTGACGATTCCAAATTATGACAGTGATGATTCTGATTTTAATGAAGCTGAAATTGAAGTTTTAGAAAACCTTGTTAATTCAGATGAAGACAGTTCTACTAGTGTTGAAGATATTGTGTTACCTGATTACGTTTCATTAGACCTAATTAAATTATCCGTGATAGTGAAAACCCCGCTAACTGAAAAACAGAAACGGATTAATGACATATGCTCATCTGTTTTGGATGTAAGACTGAAAAAGTTCCTGCACAAAAATTACAGCCATCTCGAAAAAATGTTGCCTTTTTCAGAGACACCCACCACTCCAAAACTATGGACAGAAATTCTATCAAAGTACCACAGTTATATTTCAAGTGCTCAATATAAAGAAACACTTCAACTACTGTATGGAGAATCGTCTGTGTCTGATGAGCAGGTTTACGTTGGAACACAGTTTAATTATAAATTACTGCATTTAATGGTACATTCTTTAGCAAGTGAAATTTCTAGGAAACCTGATGAAACCAAAACACAACCTATATCTGGAGCTGGAAAGGCCAAATTGAGGTATGTAGCTGGCATGTGTGTTGCCAAAGCTAGACAACACTTTTTTGGAATAATTGAAAACCAACTTGGTAGTGAAAAGAAAGGTGCTCCAGAAAAAGTGAAAAGTAACCTAGAAAAAGTGTCATTGGTTAGATCATTACAAGCTGAGATTGATGAAATAGATAGGACAGATAACACATTTTCAGAGATTGAACAGCGGCAAAATGTAAGGAAAGGCTTGACTTACATAAATGATCAATGCTTCCAATTTTTTTTAAATGTTGATGGCAAAATTCGTGGCATCTTAAATGCAGACACACTAAGATATGAAAAAGAAAATCTGTTTGAAACAGCAAAAAGTGTACTTTTAAAGGATGAAGACTTACAGATTCTGTGGGCTGAACTAAGCATTGGTGTGACTAGTGATGTTAGCTATTATGTGTATGAAAACCTAATTTCTCGTTTCTTGATGGTTTCGCAAAAACAATTCCTCAAGGATATGAAGGATATGCTCTCTTTAAAGAAAAAAAAAGCACACAGAGAAGAAATTAAGAAAAGTCAAGGGAAAAGAAAAGTTGAAATAAGCTTGGCATATAAAGATATCATGGAAGACAAATCACAAAATAAAATATCTTCCCATCTAAAGCTTAAATGTAACAGCATTGCAGATGAACTGTTTCTACAGGATCCGTCCTTCACTAAGGTGCAGCTTTTAAAACTCTGTGAGGCATACAATGTTCAGTGTTCTAAATCCAGTAAGAAGGCAGAAGTTTCAAAATTGTTAGTGCAAGGAATTTTAAAGGTAGATGCAATGCCCAATTTTGAAGCCTTGGATTGCAGTGCTCCAGGTCCAGTTGCTTCCTCTTCAAAAAGACAGCGCAGAAAAACAGTGACTAGTAAAGGTAAGGGCAAGGGCAAAGGCCAAAGTAACAGAAAGAAAAATAAAACTTATTGTGGGATGTGCTCCAAAGAATACAAGGATAATGAGGACTGGGTGGAGTGCAGTTTCTGCAACGAATGGTTTGACCGTACCTGTGCAGGGCTTGCTGATGACAGTGAATGGAGTCGAATTGCCGATGACAACATAGATTGGGAATGTCCCAATTGTAAAGCTTAATAGGTATAATAGCTACAATGACCTTAACTTTTTGTACACTATCTTTAGATTCTGTCAAACACTGATTATTGTTGAAAAGAATTTGGATTTTAATTACTAGTACACACCAGTGAAAGTTGGGTTTGATAAACATCTAAATTATATTGCTTCCAAACTGAAATATACAGTTCTTTTGGACAGACAAATGTGTTAGTGTACATAGAGTTAATTTGAGGCTTTAGCCATATGATTTAGTACATCATATGGGCCATGTCATGCGAAAAGGGGCACTCGGAAATAGCAAACAGTGTAGTCCCAGACCAGCTGCCACGTCACTGACATGGCGGCTGGTCAGGATCTGCACTGTTTGCAATCTTAGAGGGCATCGCATTCTACCTTTAAATGACAAATTTCGTGACTAGATGCTGGAGTAACAGCGCTGAAAAAGAGCTGAGACAACGCTTTTTTGGTATGCCCGAGTGCCCCTTTTTGCGTGACGCGCCCCATATAGTTTGAAAACTGCTTCATTGATAGGATTAATATCAGAGCTCCAGATAAACCGGATACTGCAAAAAAATTTATTTCTCCACCAAACTTATAGTGTGACCACTTATTAGAATTGTCTCTTCAAGACAATTCTAAAAACTGGTCACAGTACAGATTTGGTGGAGATGTAAAAGAATAATTAGTTGAAAACTTTGAATTTAAGTGTCTTATCTTATACTATTTAGTATTGACATTTTCTTTTCTCCTAGAATACGTTGTTTTCAGCAGAGACTTTCATTGTGGATCAATCTAAAAATAACATGTGTTAATGGGTTTACAGTGTATCAAAGAAATATTCACTTGGGAGAGTTACCATAAGCAAAGCAGCCTCAGGCCTATTTGAGAATCATAAAACAAGGAACAAAAACTTAAAAACTTTAAGATACATGTAATTTATTCAAAATGTATGTGTATATGTGGTAAAAATTGTTTACCCATTTAAACAAAAGGAAAAGCAAACAAACTGCTCTAATATAAGGACTTCTGCAATCATGTTGGAACCGGATCAGATGTATGCGTGATCTGGCAATGAAATGTTTGCTTTTCGGACATTTTATAAACATACCAGTATGAAGCACAATGTTTAATAGTCTATTCCAACTTTTAATCCTTACTTCCAAATGTATGCATTTGCAAACAAAGTACATCTACATGAGAAAGCTCCTACAGGAGATCCCATTTGGGTCAACTCTGTTTCCATATTGCATTTCCTTGCAAATAAGTGTTGTGTATCGGCTGGGATTTTACTCTTGAACCTATTAACCCTTAGTCTGCTATTCACGACTATGGTGAATTTTCAAACAGCTTGGGTCCAGATCAGACGCCGAGTAACTCGACGTCTGATCTGGCTCCAAGATGTTTGACAGTCAGACAGTAGGTACACCAAATTTGAAGAAAATTAGACAAACTTTAAAAATGAACCAGACAATATTGGTGATTTTATTGTCTGAGTGTCAAACAGCTTGGATCTGGATCAGACACCGAGTTACTTGGCATCTGATCCGGATCCAAGCTGTTTGAAAAATAACCCCAGTTGTGACTGGCAGGCTAAGGGTTAATAAATTATGGTATTCAAAAATTGGTAGAAAAATGCATATTTTAGATTTGGGGTTTGGGCTTTTTGTTGAGTGGTTGAGGAGTTGTGAAATTGTAGGGCTGACATGACCTTCTCTTATTACATGCATTGCTTTTTTTGGAGACAGAATTTTGTCCTAATACAGTGGCATTTATTGCATATTTATACTGCTGAACAGTTGGGTTACTGTTCGATCCATGGTTTATTGTTCTCTGGATACAAAAGAAGTTTTCCACAATGTCACTGTTTATTCCAGCTGGAGTTACACTTTTCTTGTCGTTTTGGACCCTACGTTTACATATAGATAAGAAACCATGTACCATGCTTACTAAGTCACTGTGTGTTTCCCTAGTAATAAAATGTTTGGTTCTTTCAGATGCAGACAGCTCTTGGTGTTTACTCACAGAGTCATACCATTCCTGCAACCATTTCTCAAACAGCAACAGATCTGCAAGTCTTTGGTCATTTAAAGCTGTCACTGGCCTACGGTCTCGAAAGATTTCGATAACCTTACTGGTATGTGTTAACAACTCAATTGTCAAGTTTAAACGACTGCCATTGATTAAAGACTCTTGATATCTCAGCATAAGATTTAACATATCTCGGTCTAAAACTTGCTCAGCTAAGTGATTGCGCATTTTAGAAGTTTTATTCAAAAATATATGTTCATCTGTGAGTTTTTGATGTACTCGAATAGGACTATTAAACTGTTTGTCCCATGTATATGCCTCAATCCAAAAGTCCCAAACAATGAACTGATCGTCTTTGGTCAATTGTCGTGTAGAAAAACTTTTATTTCCACTTGAATTAATGTTATTTCTCAGTTTTTTCATATTATGCGAATAATCCATAATCATTGTGACACTCTGGCTGGGATAGAATGGATTTGTAACAGTAAATTGTTTCTGTTTTGCATCAGTTTGATCTTGAAAGTGCATGTTTTGGAATGCCCGGTTGTTGCTGCAACCATCCATGCACACATAATCCACAATAAAATCATACTCATTTAGTTTATTAATAACTTTCCATACCATATCATACAGCTCAGGTGCATTTGCTCCTGCTGTAGGATAGTATGCAATTGGGAAACGAAATCCATCATAGCCTAAGAAGATAAATTGCATTATATGTGTTGCACTTCTGGTCTCATGGCTGTGCTTGTTCAAAATGTGCATGTCTTCTGCAAATTCACCCATTTCTACCAAGCCGTCTACAGATACTTTTCCATTTTTAAAAGACATTTTTAAGTCCTCCTGTACAGACATTTCGTCTATTATTAAACCACCAGATTTTTCTGTTTTTAAGTTTTCAGATTCATTGACCATCCATGTAAACATTTCCTCATTTATTCCAGGAGCTTGATGTAAACTGTTCTTATATCTGGACAGCAGACTTTCACATGGTAGTATCAGCATTCCACTGTTTCGGAGGCTTGAATATGCTTGAGGGGATCTGTTCCACAAGGTAAGACAAACCTGAAAGATACACATGTGTACAGTAGACCCTGATTTAAGCAACCATAAAATACCGTAAACAGCCTAATAAACCCACCGGGGCGTTCCATTAAGTGTCCATTTGATGCAAATCAAAAGATTTCTGCATTATTTTGATCTGCATTAAATGACCACAGTTCAAGTTTTTGATGGTTTATTCTTGAAGCTAAGTGGGGGTTCATTAATTAGGGAGTTGGAGTTTATTAGAATGAATACAGTAAGTATACAGTAGAATAGAGCTCAAGATAAAGCGGGTATGTACTTCAAATTTTTAAACCAAACCTGTATTGGGACTACTTGTTAGAATCGTCTCTTCAAGACGATTCTAACAAGTGAACACACTATAGGTTTGGTGTAGAAATAAATATCAGTGGAAAACTTTGGATTTAAGCATCTTATCTGGAGCTCTGGAACGGAGTGTTCCTACACTGTATTAAGCTGTTGCCTGCTTTTAGAGGTGCATGTGTGTTTTTTATATTTTCACTTAAATCAGGTTTTATTATACTTAGCCATTATTCTATTGGCACAAAATATATATCATTCCATGGATATACAGGTGTATTTAGCAGTAGTGTTCAAACAGTGAACCACTGTGCCAGCAAAACTCAAAACAGCAAAACGTTTTGAACCCCTGCATTTGCATCTAGTCCCTTGGCTAAACATTTCTACTTTCGACTTATGCAGAAGCTCATGGGATGTGTTTTTTTTTCAGATAGCCCGGAAGTTTGAAAATTGTATCACAATGCCATCAAATAACTTCCTATTTAGACCTACTTTTCACCCCTGTGTGAGGTAGCCTGTGATGCACCTAGTGCGAGCAATCTTCTAGATACTTTAATTGAAACAAGTGTAGTAATATACCCAAATTGGAGTGCTGGGAGCCCTCAGTTCAGGGCCTGCATTGTTGATTGTTGATTAAGTGTTTCACTCCGGAATAAAATAGTGGAATTGTCCAACAATGAATTTTGGACCAGGCCATTATTTAATTTTGGGGCTATTTCGTATTTTTTCATGTAAAATCCACAATCATATTCCCATTTTCAAACAGTACAGACCCGGATCAGAGGGCCCCAACAGAGCCCTCTGATCTGGGTCTGTACTGTTTGAAAATACAATATGACTTCTCTACAGTGGGCTATCAAGTTGAAAGGGTTAACATACATGTTGACAGAAAATATTTCTATTGATGTAAACAGATGTTTTTGTTTGTGAGTTGAAGTACATGTTTTTAATTTTTAATTGTGTTTCTGTATGTTACGGGTTACAGTGATTTCTAGAAACTTACCTGAATAATCTCTTTATTCCATCTACGACTTCTTGTATCTGTGTCATTACAGGACATTTGACTTTGAAGTTGTAAAAAGTTTAACATTAAGTCATTTGCATCAGGGAAAAGTCTTTTAAAAAGATCCTCGGTCGATTCAGTGTTTTCTGATGGTGGATCTGCAGTTCTTTGATTAATGCATGAATTGCAAGATACTGATTTGGCAGTGAAAGGAATAACACCATGGCATTTCCTTGCTGTCAGCCTCAGCATTAGATTATTATCATCTCCCATGCGCAACCATTCTTGCACAACACTGAACTTTTTTGCAGCTGTTTTGCTTTCAACAGACTTTCCTTGGCAAATAGCACACTGTTTAAAAGTGTTCAATACTGTTTTTATGGAAGTATATGTGTCCATAGAAAGTCCTTCCAAACCTATTTCTTGCACGACTACATCTCTACCACCAACAGACAATTTATAAGACTTATCAGGATGGATCTCGATAACTTTAAGAATCTCATTTCTGTTTACACAGTACCCAGTAGCCAATCCAAACTTGGTATTTTCCAGATTTCCAGTGGTCATATGAAAGTAACCAAGCTTAATGGCAAGTTCTCTTATCTCCTCATTTGTGCATGGCTTGTCTTCGGAAAAGTTTAGGCGGAGTCCAACATACTTCAGTGTTGCATTATTTCTGACAATCTTGATGTTGCCAAAGATTTTTTTAACAAATTGCTGTAAGACAGTTTTGGATACATCCGCCTGGCAGGAAGAACAATAATTTTGATATATTTCTTGAGCTGTCACAAACACTGTTCCAGGAACCTCTATGTATGATTTCTGCAACCTGAGAAAAAAAAGGGCCAATTACATTTCAATTTATACAGCACTATATTCCCTTAAATAATAGCACTCGGGGGGCTTTACATGGGTGGGGTGGGGGTGGGGGTGGGGGTGGGGTGAGGGTGGGGGTGTATTTTTATTA
>JAULCE010138648.1:0-12073 GCA_032359355.1 Macoma nasuta | reverse complement strand
GAGACGCCGAGAAACTCGGCGTCTCATTCGGATCTAAGCTGTTTGACACTCGACCAAAGGTTTTACCAAAGGTCAAGGGAGTGTGTTATGGCTAAAACGGAAGTAGATAAAATATTTGCGCATGTGCACAACCTGCTTGGCAGTGAATGTATTAAAGACATAAACAATTTCTACACCAGCAACAAAACAATACGTATGATCTATTAAAGACGTCACGTTAGAAAACCGACGCCCTCGATACTTCAAAGTATTAAGTAAACAAAACGGGATATAAGTCTTGTAGAATATGTTAAAGCCTAAATGTTATTTGAAGGGCATAATTTGGACAATACTGAGAAACTAATCAGAGCATCACTAGGGATTCACATTAATTTGAAATGCCTAATTTCTCCTCCATAGCCTTTCATTATTGGGGGCATATTGAACCTGTCGTATTAGATATTTCTATAACGTTCGAAGTGGGAATTATATTATGCAATTGATAACAATTGTGACAAACACCCAATAACAACCACATGTTCAGTTTCTCATTCACCAACAACTCACAATTACATGATATATATGTGATCCATATGAGATATATTAGATATATAAAATTATGACTATTATCGATGGAAACACCGTAGCCAATTATCACAGCAATTGGTGTTCGTCTTCAGACTTTAGTCAAACAGTAGGTTAATTTAATTTGGACGCTATGTCACATTAGAATGTCGATTATTTCATGACTTGCTGTGAATAACTCCTACTGTATGATACCTAATAATCAGTAGTCTTGGTAGAAACACAATTTTACTGTTAACCACCAGAGATATGCCACTATAGCATGGATTATTTTATAACATATTATCAAACATGGGTGAGTTGATGAAGCTCTTCAAAAATGACTAACTTATCTTACCTTTAGAAAATATTTCGCTTAAGTAGTTTTTTTATGTTTAACCCTTGCATCACAGGGAAGCGCCTTTGAGCTTTTCTGTAATAAGCGAATATAGAAAGCATTATTAGAAATTGAATATTTTCTCGTAACGAGCAAATACCTTATTCCCAAAAATGTTTTTCAAAATAGATTAAAATCGATATTTTTGTTTTTGTTCATTATTTTCAATAGATGTGTCCTAGTGGATGATTCCAAAAATAAAGTATGAAGTCAATTGTTAATAAATGTCTAACTTACTTAATAGCATCTTGAACTTGCTTCGGCTATTGAATTTGCATTGTTATCTCCATTTGATCGATGTGGTTTGAATGCATGGAAAGAGAACAAAAATGGATTTAGAACGTTTGAATATATCTATTACATACCCTTTTAATTGTTTCTCATTTCCTGTAGGTGCATGTATAGATATTACTAAAGCACGCTATGGGCATGCCATTTATTATTTCAACAGGCATATTCACTAATACTGACTGCATTGTAAGAGGGGTGCCATTTCCAAGTGCACAAACGTATGTACATAATTTGTAGGATTATAGACAAGTAATATGCAGTAACAACTGTACTTTTATTAGATATAATCAAATTTAAACTTTGGTTGATTTGATCTATTACAAGAATGTTTACATCTTTGCTTAGCATACCCATAAACCAAAAACCTTATTGTATTTTGATGGCGTAGTGCCAAACTATAGTAACTCCTTCACATTTATAAAGGAGTTACAATAGTTTTGCACTAAGCCATCGATTTGTTTGTTTCAATGATTGTTTCCATTAATGCATTAATTCGACTTCGAGAAAGCGAGAATTGATTGTATGTGTTTCCTTGGAGTAAGACGCGTACGTTATGCAAGGTTTGTGATATATTTCGTAGATGGAATCGTTCGAATGTAATTCACAGCTCGCTATGGGACAACTAACGCAATACTTGTGATGGCGTTTTTGACTTGTGGCTATTAACGAAAACACGCCTATACAACCATGCTAGTGACTGTCTTCCTTCTGGGAATAAGTGTGTGCATGTAATCAGTAGATAATACTTATTCCATACTCATAAAAAATATGCAATTCAATTATTTGATTCAATTCGAATCTGCTCGGCTTTTGAACCGATTATAAATGTCCACCGCTTAAACACTAGGTGGACTTATCCCATAGCGATCTAATTACGCACTCTAAAACGGTGATATTTTCAAGAGTACAAAGGCTTACAATCCTGTTTAGCAAACATTGTATATATTCTATATTTATAGCCCGATTCACAAACGACGAAAACGTACTATTTAGATATAGAAGATGCTGACAGTTTGACTGAATTAATTTTACTTATGTTGAATGTGATATTTTTACTGTAGACCTATAAAACATTAGTTACAGGTTTAGTACGTTATTGTAAACATATCGTTCAATGTGCTTGATTGGGTTGAATTGTCTGGCAAGACTGACGATGAGCAATACGATTAATCTGTAACCAAAATATATAACGATATACATACCCTGACAAATAAGCTTCCAGCAAAAATAGCAACAGACTTAAAAAGTGCGTGAAACTATTAGTTGAAACTAATGTAGTGAACAATAAAAACAGTCGTTTATGTTTCACACATACGTGTTATTTGAACGTTAAGGTCTAAGTAAACAATACGGACTGTGATTTATTTTCGCATTTCCTTAATATGAATCCGATAGATATTTGCAACGGCGGCGTGTATATGTGTATATATGGAATAAAGGCCTTTTAACTTTGCAAGAATACAATGTGATACCTGGTAATAGCGAGGCACGTTATGCTATGCCGGGGACTACAAAAATCACGTATGAATAAAAAATATTTGGCAAAAAACATTGTTGTGTGTTTAAAAGTGTCATCGAAAAAAAATTGTGTTAAATGTTTTCTTTGATAACCGGTTATGCGCCGTTTCGCCTTGGTTTGGGTTGGTTTGAATATTGCGTACAAGCTGGTAAAGATCTCCTATGAACATAATGAGACGCTAGACCTGAACTCGTTTAAAACTGCCACGACTTTGGCCTTGACTGTTGTAATAACGAATTATGATTTTGTGAAAATTACGAATAAGCTCTTAGCTCATGTACGACGATCCACAATTGGTTAATAGGATGTTCAAAACTGTCGTGGTACTGCCTGCCTTATTAAACATTCAATATTCTTGCCGATACCTCAACGTATGTGTACACTCGTTTCTGCGATTCTCAAAGAATTTGTAAGACAATAGCAAATGGATAGAAAAGGTGACAATATTAATTGACTTTATTTATGGAAGTGATTGTTCTGAGGTAATGTCAAGTTTAATAAAATGTAGTAGCATGTGGTGCTTATCATAAGACAGCTACCAGAGACACATTATCCTTAGTAAACAATCTTTGGCGGCTTATTGAACCCTTCAGTAAAACAGGTATCTAGCCTTGATTAGATAGTAGTTGAATTCAATTGGTAAATATATTCAAACTGCAAACTCTATGATAATACTGAGTATTTATTCTACTTTTCAGGTACACACAAAAATCGATGCCAATTACATTACAAGACAGCACACAATTCAGGGCTTGAATTTTTTACAAAAACTCCAACTTTGACACGTCGTAAGTGCCTTTTTTGCCAAAATGATTGGGATTTATAAATAAGTAGGATAGTTACCGCCTTCCCCAGGGCGTCCGAATGAGCAATGCAATCATAGTAAGAATATTAGATAAACGTGAATTGCGTGTGTAAGAACAGTATCGGGCGAGACCGAAGGTCGAGACTGATGCAGCTCTTACACACGCGACGAGAAGTGATACGATTACATAGAAATGCTATAGTAACTTTTACGATATGCTTTCAAATAAGAAATGGATTAGTATAATTATTAACTGCATATGTGTTGATACAACAGTGACATAATATTTCATGATGGCATTTCTACACGCATGGAAGGCTTCAACAACATGTCATGACGTCATATCATACAACTACACACTGTACTCGTGTTTTCCCTTTTTTTAAAACGAGTTACTAGTATGATACGGTAAAAGCTTTCATACGAGTTGTTTTCGACTGATTGATAACGCCGATATTTCGAAAGTCATAAGTCAAACGATTCAATAGTTATGGCCACGAATTAAGTTGTTTTAAAAAGTAGGTCAGGTCGAGGTCATGATGACTTGTTCGTTACATTATGGTTTGCATGAGAGGGGCTTGTCACAAGGACTAAACTTATGGCTACATATGTAATTTACGAAATTAGATCAAAGTTCAAGGTGGAGGTCATCCGTTCAAAACTGTTGATGTGTGTGTAAAGGCCACAAGCACAACACATATCAAAAACGAAAGCACTTAATCAAAGGGTTAAAAAAGTCTTAAAACAAAGTGACAAATGTGATACAAACGGATTATTTCATGTTTATATGTTATTTCCTACATAAAAAATCAGATCAAACTTGTTAATTTTGCGATATAAATAATAGCAATACGTCATTTTGTAAAGGACTATTTTGAAGACATGAAATTATCTCTACTTCAGCGAGGTGAGCAGGGCGTGGTTTTTTAACGGTTTTATCTTGTTGTATACCACTTAAGTGTTGAATGCAAAATGGCAAAGAACCATGGAATCATATCGGTAAATTTGACAGTTAACTATAAACGGTTTCGAACATACTCAACTTTGCTTCTTTACATTATCATCTAACCAAAGTATTGATATATATCATGCATACTTTGTTTCTATATTCAAACATCGTATCTCAAACACGGATAGGTCGATATCCTTTATAAAATATATCATAAATCTGAACCAAACATATAAGGATAAATATCAAAGTTGGTTTATATTTCAATATTTCAGTGCGGCAATTCTAACATTTATCCTTCAGCAAAAAACAATAGTCCGTATAATTTGGGTTTGCTTGATCTCATAAACGTGTTCGATTCATTTGTTATTTGGTCGGTGTCAAACAGCTTGGATCCGAAGCGGACGCCGAGAAACTCCGGTTACAAGCTGTTTGACGACACCACTGTGATTGCCATCGGTATGTTAAGCTAATAATAATGTGATATATTTCAGACAGTCGGTGGTCGGACGTAGGCGTCAACGGTGGTGTTCGCTGTTAACACTTGTTTTCCGGGGCAAATCGTTTTAAGTATTGAAGGTATTTAAGCGAAATGTCATATGAGAAACTCCTAGGCATGTGTATATGAACCGTTGCTCGGTGATACATATTTATTCAGGTTTTGAAATTTATTTATATTTTTTGTGTCGTGTGTTTCGTTTCGCAAGTATTTAGGGTATCTAGCTGGAAATATTATTAGAGTAGATGACAATGAGAGGGAGGAAATATAACTGTTCCCTGCACTATTAGTTGAATTAATGCCCTCTTTTATCTCGAGCATAACAACTTCAACTCTTTCGGCGCCAAATTAAAAAATGGCGGTTGGGACTAGTTTCAGATAAAATATTCTAGCGTAATAGATCACAGAGACGATAAAAACACGTTTGTTTATTCCGAAACTGTTTACATGGGACTAAAATATGTCGCAAAATAGTGAAGTCCCAGATCAGACGCCGCCTTAATTTTCAACGGCGCAATTAGGCGACTACGGCAGTGAAAGGGTTAATATAGATACTGTGAAAATAAGATGTAAACTGCGTGTAATGAGAACTTATGTGGCGGCCGTAAAACGTCGCCCCGTACTTCATTCTCAGTGTTGTTATACTTTCTGGTCCTTCGAGATCATGAATTTCAACCCTTTTAGTTTTGAAAATTGAATACCGCTTAAGCCGGTGCTAGGGGGCGTGAGTAGTATAACATCTTTAATTACTACACATGAACAGACTCAATAAAACCGAGTTTGCAATGTTCTCTATATGAATTGGCTCTCTTGCTTTTGAAGGACCTCCCTTTTACAGAATTTTGAAATCAGTACTTCCATAGATTTTGTTATTTCCTTTTGAAAAGTTGTGATCAATTGTCCAGTGCTATTTACGTACCTATCGTTGCAAATCTGTGGATTTCCATCCAGGTGGCTTCAACGTAAACAAGCTTTCCCCTGTCTGCATAGTTAAGTGTCTTGTCGCCGTAAACCTAGGTAGAGCGTTATATTAACCATTATTTAGCTTTAAAATGTGTCGTCACCTTAGTAAGTAGTATTTTTATTAAAAGATGGTAATATATTTAGGAGTGTGCTAATCTATTATATGGTCCTCTAGAAATTATTCACATAAATTCATTAAAAAACATTCGAGAAGAAATGCTTATTCACACTCGCATAAATCATACACACACTTTATTTAACAGGAATATATTTCATAGAACGTTTTAAGATGACATGTACAACTTGAATTATGATGCAACATCTAATAAAGCTGAAACAAAAACTAACATTTACTAATAACAGTTTAAATACATGTATATAACTAGGCTGTGGTTTCTTTTCATTTTTGTAGTGCAACTTGAACATCAAAGTATTTTATAGAACAATCCACCTGTAACTCTGACCGTGTTGTTGCTGATTTCAAAGTTACAGGTAGATTGTTCCATAAAATACTTCTAGAATAAAGCTCACCATTTTCAAACATGGTGTGCTTTATGGTGAATATCGTTGGGTTCCGTTAAACAATTTGAAACTGATAACTGAGGGTAAAACTTAATGAATCTGAATCAGACGTGATCTGGATTTAAACTGTTTTCAAATTCGCTACATTATTATCGCGGGATAAGACTATATTTTATTTTTTGAAGATAAAATATTCTCTGAAGAAATATTTCTTGGTTGAAAATGGTCAGTTGCCATCATTTCAACATTCACATGTTCACATCGAATATACATGTATATATAAAGATATGAAATTCATGACTAAGTAGTGTTACTTTTTATTATATTAAATGTTGAATCAATTGAACAATGTACCTAAAAGTCTTAACACACAGTAAAAGTAAGTCATGCATGCTAAAGTTGTATCTGAAATAATCACGATGACTCGTGTTTTGTAGAAATAAAATTTAAAACTCTTTCACAGCCAAAGTCGCCTAAATGCGCCGTTGAAAATAGTGCAGTCCAAGATCTGATCTGGGTCTTCACTATTTTGCAACAAATTTTAGTCCCGAGTTTACAGTTTTTGAATATGCAACAAATATTTAATCGGGTTTTTTTTGTGATTTATTTCGTTAAAACATTTTCTCTTAAAGTAGTCCCAATCGACAATTTTAAACTTGGCGCCGAAAGAGTTAATTAGGTTCTATGACCAGGTCCCAAATTTTAATAAGGTCTGGTCTCACCCCTGTTTGCAAAAGATATCAACTGTTGCGAGAATTTATATTGTTCTTAGTGTTGAACGGGTTGAATACCTCTGATATTTCTTTCTGGCATTTCTTCTGCACCTCTGGATATTCAGACATGTACAGAATGGCCCAATCAAGACTTGTCGATGTGGTTTCCGCCCCAGCAAGGAATAAATCCATTATCACTCTGAACATTTGCTCCTCTGAAACGATAAAAAGTTATTTATACTTCTAGGACTTTAGATTCTTGTTTTCTTCTTTGTTGGCCTCCATTGTGAGTACGAAAAACCTGTGACTGAAATGATAAAGACGGCAAACTGAGATTAGTGTATAATGCTATATTAAGCAACACAAATTGTTTGCAAATGTGAAATAGTTTTCAAAATATAACATAAGATCAATCTTACATGTTATAATTGCCAATATATATGTGAAAATTAACGCTACCATTTACGTTGTGTGGTTTATATGCAGGTGGAGAAACTCTATTCTTCACCTTTTAAACTCTAATATAAAACAAACGAAATGCAATGAGAAAATTTCTGGCCATTTTACATATATTATAACATTAGGTGACAAACAGTTTTGTGAAGATCAGACGCCGAGTAACTCTGCGTCTCATCTGACTCTAAACAGTTTGAACAGGATGACAGTGATCAATGTAAACGCATTAAATTGTAAATAATAGCGTTTCTCTCACTTTAATAGACGTACTTTCTAGACCCTCCTTGTCCTTTGCTGATCCAGTCTCAAGTACGTTAATATATAAATCGACAAAATCACGGATGTTGTTTATATCAAACGAGGCCTCGTGCTCATCTATTTGTTCAACGACATATCGTCTCATTTCTCTGAAGCCTTCAACTAAATAGTTTTCTTTCCGAGTAGTCTGAAGTTAAAACAGAAACCTATTTCAAATGTTAGAATGCTACTCTTCATTGAACTCGTAACTTAACATTTAACCATTTTGCCGCCAATTTTAAAACTGTCGTTTTGTTTAAACCAACACCCTGACCACATGTTGATGTTGATGCCTGAATGTCGGCCACTGTGTAAAATTTGTGACTTGTGGGCAATGCATATTTTGTGTTGAAAACTCTTAAACAACTTTTCGAAAGTAAGGACTTCAGGCACTTGAACAAGGGTACTATATACATGATTTAATGACTGTTTGACAAATAAATATGTATATGTGAAAAATGATTTGTAGGTGTACAAATTTTCTTTTTTTTCTTCAGGTAACAAGTCGTAATTACCTTCTCAGGCCAAAGTTATTTTTAACGATTATCTAATGTTTAGGTTGTTAGTGTCAAAAGTAATATGCAGTAGTCTTGTTTCAATGCCTTTTTTGGTTGTATTTGAGCGCATATCTTTAGACTCAGAACAGGATGGTTTACCGTACCAAGGTCTAAAACAATATCTTTACGTCTTAACCATTATATAACTCTTTCCTCTACAGAGGCGCCTTTGTAGCTGATTGCTATTGAAAGCATTGTAGGAAATGGAGCTTTTGATTTAACGAGCAAATGCTGCATTTCTACAATGATTTCAATACAATTAAAGATCTCATTTTATTTGACCCAGATTCGGACACTTTTCATTAGAATATTTCCTTGTGGATTCGTCTGTGTAAAGCTTGTGGGGTAAGGGTTAATGTTTAGACTGAGGCAGAGAACCCCCCCCCCCATCCCCAGAAAGAGAAATTCACAAAATTTACTGACATGTTAGTGACTATATACCTCTTTGTCTATCATCCTCACTAAATATTGAGGAAAATAGTTTCCAATGGTAAATGAGTTCGCTCCCACCGCGATTCTTGAAAATCTGGTCACGGTCCTGAACTCAGCGTCCTCGTACTCATACCTGAAATAACATATCGTCGGTGTTCTTAAAACAAGTAACTACCACTTTGCAGGTTGGGAATTACGTTGTTGTTGAAGCCGTCGTAGGTGTTCGTTAAAAGTACGTTACTGTTTTTTTTTACAAAAGGCACTTACGTATTTTTGGAAGAAATCGTCGCTGTTCTTCTAACCCCACGTATATGCTATTTTGAAAAATGGCATATACGTGGTTTAAGAAGAACAATGACGATACTCAATGATTTATATAACCTTATCGTAATTAGCATGCAGGATATTTGTTTAACGCAGCTTTATACATAAATACCTTCGAACATTGTATGACCAATATTTGCATACATTTACATTAAAACTAACCTTTATATATAAACGTACACAATGTATAAAATGCATAGATCTTATCAAAATTTAAATCGCATATTTCTTGTAAACCTTAGAAACTTGCATACACATTCAAAATACTAAGTACCTTTTACCGAACACTATGCTGAATATGACGTTTCCGATTAGATTCTGTAAGTGCAGATTAATGTTCATAGATTGGCCTTCCACCTTCTGGAGTCTTTTTGATATAGCATCAGTCTCTGAAAGAATCTTCTCTTCTATTGATGTTTTGCCAACGCCAAAGTCCCTCAGTGCTTGAAGGGTGAACCGTCTCATCAAGCGCCATGTGTGTCCATAGTCATTCAATATGATACCTATAAATATCGACAAGTCAAGTGTGGATATTTGTAATCTAACATATGGTCATTAATGCATCATTGGTCCCAAGTTGGCAGTTGTAACTCGTTCTAGATAAAACATTTTTACGAAATAAATATGTGATATATTAATCAACGTTGGCATTTCTGGAACTGTTGAAACGTGCTTAAATGTTTTGTTTTCAACAAATTGAAGTCCATGATCAAACATCACATTTGTAACCCGGCGTCTACTCTGCTACTGCATTATTTAAAATGATATATTCAAGAGACTTCGGCGCCGAAAAGCTTTACTGTACACCATATTGACATTGATGTCCGTGTTGATATTAAAAGAAAAGCGTTACCTAAGCCTATGCCCTTATCTTCATTAAACGCTTTGTTGATCAGTCGCCGATTCATATGTCGTCCACTAAACACGTCGGCTTGTTTCACGAGCGCCTCGTGCACAGCGTCGTAACCACTCAGCGAAACCAATAGTTGAGATCCAATACAGAAACTCATGACCTTTCCATACTTTTTGGCGGCCTCGGAGAGCACATGATACGAATGTCGCTTCCGTAGTTCTCTTATAAAAAAGATGCTACCAATGAATGGCAGGCTGAATGGTCCCGGGGGTAGATTCCGCTGCCGTCTAAACAGATAAAAGGAGAGGAGAAATATGGAAGCAAATATACAAACAATGAAAAGATCCATATCTGTTCTGCGCAAATCGTCTTCCTACTATACTTCATAAGCTTATATACCTATGTAAGGTCCCGTCAAGATATTTGCCCAGATATATATTGCGTACATGACCCTGCTTTTCTAGAGGTTACTCTTTAATGGAGACGCATGTACAAAGCTGCATGATTATGAATATTGTATACACGCGAAATAAAACTGACACGTGGAAATGTAGTTTTATACCGATAGACTTATTTCATTTGAATTATGTTAGCGTAACAAGGAATGATTAGCATTCATCCTACTGATCACAGTGCGTACCATTTATTACTAGTATCTACATTATTTGCAAGCTTATATCCTGACTCACCGGCGGATTAGCCGAGTGGTAAAGCGCTCGACTCTTGATCTGGGGATCGTGAGTTCGTTCCCCGCCGGACCAGTCTTTCGGATGAGACTTGAAATCGAGGTCCCATGTATCAGTGCTTTACACTGGGCATGTAAAAGAACAGAGGGCTCCTTCGAAAAAGAGTTGGGCGTTGCCCGTGTTCCTCTGTAACCGCTTCCCTCTCTCTTGGACGTCCAATTAGCCCAAAATTGGCAGAAATGGACGTAAACAACAAAACTAAACTTAACTATATCCTGACTCTAATCAACGCATTTTGATCCCTGTTAATGGTTTAAAGTAAACAAGAAATAAGGAGACATGACACTGAAAAAAATTAAACGATATGACGTCATTGATATATATAATATATGTGCAAACACGTTTGGTAGACACTGCAGTTGTCATGTTGCACCCTGGATATAAATTAGTTTTTCTGTGCGAATGCATCTTATAATTATCATATGACATGCACAATATTGACGACAAAAACATTATTTAGTACGGTTTTATCAATGGGAAACCAGTCCACATCTAGACAGACTACAGATTAACCCCTCTTATACGACCACTCAAAAGAGTTCATATGGACATTCTTAGAGACAGGTGGTAGCTTAATGCAGATCGATAGTAATTCAGAAAGCTCCTACAGGAGCTTTCTTCACTACTTTTGATCTACATTAAGATAATAAATGTCTTAAGTGATCTCCATACATCCATACCTTTTCATGGAGTGGTCGTATTAGAGGGGTTATACTATAGTAACAATGCATAAACAATTCTTAACCTATGCGTAAATAGGTTGCGCAGTGTGTGTCAATGTGAGCCAGTGTGGTCCTTTTTATGACATTTTGTAAACAGTGCGTAAATTATGCGTGGTAGTGCGCGAACAGGCCGTAAATACAGCTGCAAGCTCCGTAGGACTGAAATGGCATACCTTGCCACGACGCATTGCGACTCAAAATTTGTGCCAAAGTCAGGTTGACATTAGAGTAATTATGGTATGTATCTCTCTTTATCGAAAGATATCCGCACAGATGTATGCATCGTATTTACTCCAAGTCTTTGTCCAGCAGGACATGAGCAAATAGTGCATACAATAATAAGACAACTCTTGATGGAGCAGTCTGATCAGGGTCTACACTATTTGACTTTTCTTACTGACTACAGTAAAATCACGATAACTCGAAGTTGCGGGGACTATTTTTACAAGTCAGAATTACCCGAAGTGCGAATTAATTCGCACTTC
>JAULCE010138537.1:0-12074 GCA_032359355.1 Macoma nasuta | reverse complement strand
AGCAGTCAACTATGTATTGTTTGAAAGAGTCACGATTTCGACGGTAATATTTTGCATAGTTTATGCATGAATGATAATGAATCACGCTGTTTACACGAAATGTGAAGGATAATATGGCTTTAAGACCCACTGGACCACAACGCCGAGGAGCCTCGCCAATTAAACATTACAAGTATCATGCAAATCGTTATAATAGCGAAGGCATTCTGTTGAGTCCAGATGAAAGTTGACCTGACTATTGAGTTGCAGGGCAGTCGATGAATAGAGCCAGAGACTATGCATTCCTTATAGCAAAACTGTAACCCAACCGACTACAACATTTGCAAAATAATATATGACAAAGGTCTACGTTCAAGAAACAATATTGCCTAGAATGCGAAACACATCGACATATTTTGTTTTAAAAGAGCGGTGAGCTCATTTTGGTTCAAGATCTTAAGCCGATAAAATTTAAAAGCAGAATTTTAATTGCATTTTACAAGAGAGCTAGGGTAATGAACACTCACAAGACTTATATTTATTAACGAGATTATAATGAATGTTGGCTACAAGGATTAACCTTTACTTAAGAACAGGTATTACAAACCGTGCAGCACAAGACCATCCGCCACAACTTACGTGGCATCTGACCAGAGTCTGCAGTGCTTGCTACTCGTCCGAGTCATACTCTCCAATTCTCTATGGGCAGATGCAATATGTCAAACAGGACGATATATTTAGCATTTAGATAAATCACTGCATGAAACTGGTCTACTGGTTCAAAATCGTGCCACTGAGTGTCTGTTCAAATATTCAGACCGTAACGGTGGTTCCGGTCTTAGTGCATACTTGTATGATTTGCGAATAATACAAGTACTATTTGTGGAGGTTGAATCTTATGTCAAAGCAATAACTATACAGAGGGGTTCGCTGAACGTGATTTTCTAACGCGTTTGTCTCTGATCATTATCAACCTTTACAAACACTTCGGAGCCCTAAAGTAGAATGCTATTCAAAATTGGCAATTAAACATGTCTTTTTCTCATGATATTTATATTAAGTTTACTTTACGCTAGCCATGAAAAAGAAAAAAAAATAGCGTTTTTCTAACTGTACGAATTTAAAAATATAACTGAATTTGGTATTGTATCACATACATGTACCGATTTTTTGAAACTCAATTGAACGGAAGAGCGATAAGTTACCTTACATAAAACACAAACATTACTCAATTTACAAGCTGGTCAGACCATCTGTGATTTTCCTTAAATGTAAAACGTCGTTTAGTCATTTGTCTTGTCAAGATGTAATACTTTTACCCATTAGTATTCAACGACGTCTTTATATTGCAAAAGAACGGTTCCAGCCGTGACATTAACGGCTTATTTAAGACGTATACACAAGAAAATAGTCGGATGAAACTAAAGAATATCTAGGGAAAAGGAACATCATTTAATCGTTTGGATAACATGTAGAAAATTGAGCATTTGCTCTTACATCAGAGGCGTTAAAAGCGTATCCATGGAGCAAATGGGTAACAAACACAAATAAAGATTAACACTTTTAGCTGTTTCGTTATACTAACATAATAATTATGTAATCAAAGTTCTCAGATGAAATAATTTCACATGACATTTATTTAAACGCCCGGTTAAAATTGTTCACCACGGTTGTCCTTCGAATCATTTACCCCATTAAATCGATTCAATGTATAGAACTAAAAGTCTTCAAAGACATTCGTTGTGAAAATCAAGAACTGACGTTAAAGGTTAAGTATTTACACACTAATGTTTGATTATAACACATCAACAACAAATACAATATTTATGAAACCATATTTAGAGCTAATTATGTTTACGTTTTAAGTTTCTTACAAACAATCACATTGCTTGTTTAAGCAGTCGTTTAAAATCACTGTCGTGTTATTGTATTTCGAATATAACGCAATTTATTCCTTAGATAGAACGTAATTGTTTTTCGGATGTAATATAATAATTTTATACTCTTGATGTTAGAATAAACAACGAAGTTGCTATAACCCATATTACGCAAATCGCCAACAAAGTGATATCTTCAACCAGGTTTGATCCGAAGTAGTCGGGCAACATATTCACCAAATTTCAAGAGAATCGAAAAATGTAAAAAGATTAAGCAGACGCGAATTCAGCGGACTTTGTTTTGGCGGCAGGATAAGGGTTCAAGATAAAATTATCCTACACAAACGTAACACTGTGTGAGTGCATTGTAATCTAAGGCAGGCTCGACAAAGTTTTCAAATTTACCCTTACTACTGGACAAGATGTGATTACTATAATATGAGCGCTGCTGTACAATTTCCAATCATAAGACAGTTCAAACAGTGTAGACTAAACTCAGATGCCACGTCTTTGACGTGGCATCTGATCTTGGTCTACACTGTTTGAAACTGGCCAAAATCATAACTATTTTGTTTTACACCGTCCGGACTAGTTTGCACTGTAGCTAGATGCATTATTATCAGCATGGCAACTGGTATAGGACTACACTGTTTGAACGGTCTTATGGTTGGAAATCCCACATCAGCGCTCATATACATATTAGTTCAAAATACGCGAACAGAGAGACACATAATGCAGGCCCTTCATGTGACCCTTTTCTCCACAAGCTATAGCTAGACTTATCCGAGAGGAACAAATCTGATGAATGATATTAAAATGTAGGTAACAGAAATATCTATTTTTAATTTAATTAAAAACATTGTAGAAAATGCAGCATATGCTCACTACGAGCAAAAGCTCCATTTCCTACAATGTTTTCATTAGTCATCATTTGCAGAAAGGCTTATTGCGCTTCTTTAGAGTAAAGGTAAATAATAACGTTCATAGTGTTTTGTTTTGTCATTTAACAAACGTAAGGAAATTAATAGTGCCTTTCGAGAAGAAAGACTTATTATAAAACATTTGTCCAATTGAAATTTCTAAAATGTTGGATAAGGACTGACCAGGAAAAGAGGCCAAAATAAATCTACGACACACTTTTTTAACCATTTCACCGCAATAGGTGAATATAATTGACAGTTTTCAAAACAGAAGCCGCCTTAGAAGATGCTCATTTTCCTACACTGTTTCCAGTACAAGTACAACGATGGGACTTTGTTTTGCCTAGATTTACACCCTTTTATTAGAATACTTCCTATTGATAAGTCTAAAAAAGAGTATGTGGAACAAAAGGCTCAGTTTATACATTTTATATATCATGATTTATAACATACACACTATTGGCAGTATTACAAGGTGGAAAAGGGTCCGCCGTTGCCGAGGGTTAGAGTCTCCGACTTTAAATCCCATGGTCCGAACCGCTGTAGGTTCGAGCCTCGCACGGGGTGAAAATCTTTATGTGAGAAAGCTTTCCGGCTGGCTTGTGGTAGAAGTGGTTCTACCCAGTTATCCGTCTGTACAAATCAGACGAGTTTCTGGTGTCTTCCTCCACTAGTAAATAGCCAGGCGTCGCGAAATGACTGAAATACTGTCGAAATTACGTAAAGCCCAACAAAAACAAACAACAAAACAAACAAAACAAAGTGGAAAAGGAAACAATCGGTAGCAAGTATGCTTATATAGATGTTTTGTTGTATCCCTTTAAAGTAGAAAATAGATAATGTCAGCTATGTCAAATACATCTTACAAGATTATCTCTAAAAGCTAAGATAAATAAGCTCTAAGTTAAATTCTCTATGTTTAACAACATCAGCAAGGATAAAATATGAAAGTACATACTTTAGTTTAAATATAATCTAACAAATAAAGAGAAACAGGTGCAAATCGTCTCGTTGTATTATGGGTAGCGTTTGAGACACATCAGAGCGGTACTTCTGAGAACGGGGTTGAAAAACACCATCCTTAGCACTTTCGCTGCCGAAATTAACATGTTCGGTTGTTACTTGTTTTCGATCAAACATCTTTTGAAATAAAGAACAGAAATATATTAAATAAAGATTCGCATTTCAAATTTTTATATTCCAACCGAATGTTTTTGCCAAAATGTGATGTCCCTGAACAGACGCCGTGTTCTAAGGCTTTCTGCAATGTCGATTTATGTCGCCTATGACATTGAAAGGGTTAGAGCTTCACGTATTGATCAGTTTCCACTCTTTCTCTCTGACAGGAATGCTGTCTGTTTATTTGACGGTCTAATTTGTCAGATATGTAATAGAGCTCATATTAGATTATATTGAGATGCCTGAAATGTACATTTTGACATAAAATGTAGGACAGCTTCCACTATCGAAAATAAGTGTTATTCTCGTCTCAAATGCGTAAGATTTTAGCAAACATTTTTTATTATTGACTCGTAAGCTTATTTTCACTACCAATTAATAATAATGATACTGATTATACAAGGGTAACTTGATAAACTTATCGTTGTCCGGCTTTAAATAAACATCACAACATTTATGCTTAAAGCTCAAATGTTCAGCTTAAGAAATCTTAATTATTAAAATTGTTCGCCCATAAGGAACAATTCTGATACTAGGGGTGACCATTTAGGTAAAAGAAAAATGGCATTTTAAGTTTTTTGAAATATTTGTAATTGTTAAACTTGCTAGTTTAATGCCCGGCACTATTGTTTCACTTGTAAATATTAAATAACAAAGGTGCCTGTTCCTGATCAAGTTGGTCTGTGTTTATATTTTAAGAAATTGAATGTAGTATCTCCTTTCCTCTACACGCTATTGTAAGCCTTATCCATAAGTAGAGATTCTGATGAAAAATGTGAACATATTGGCAAAAGAAATTCATGAGTTGCATTATAATAATTGTTTAAAATGTATATTTTGCTCGTCATTAGCAAATGTCGTATTTCTTACCCCGTTTTCAACAGCCACAATTTACAGATTCACTGAAAGGTGATAGAGTGGAGGAAATGGTAAAGGTGTTTACCAAGGTGATCAAGTGCAATTGTCAAACTTCTCCAATCTAAACTCGAATGCATATAGTTTACACAATAAGGTTTCGTCTGACGATAAATGAAAATACCACCGACATCCAATTTATTTTCGATTTGCAATTTGCTTCTAAATTAGTATGTAAACTTCTTTATCAAACGTTGATATTATCTAATGACTTTTGTACCTTTAAAGCATATGTGTTTGTACAAATGAAGACAGGGGGAGCTTAAAACCCATTACTGTATACTAGGCTCATTTTAGACGTATTCGCAAACAACCGATCTCGTGAAAGGTATGATTACCCCGGAAAATGAAAATTTAGTTTTAAAATAATTGCAGGTAATAGAGCATTTGCTTAATTTCCAACAATGCTGTTAATAGTCGTCTGGTACAGAGGCACATATACGCGCTCCTATGGAGTGTTACACACAATTTAAGTTAAGGTCGCAAAAAGCGACCTTTCATCTAAACAGACGGTCAAGACAATAAACTATTTGCCATAGGTATTGAGATAAAGCTGGTTTTTTATAAGTACTATTTGTTTCTTTAAGTAGATTTTATACATATTTAAAAAAAGCAGGCATGTGATATGCGTCTGATTTACATGTATAGTTTGTGATCAAACCGTTTGACGCGAGTACTTCATTTGTAACACCTTTTTGCTGCTCTATCTGTAATCGGCAATGCAATTATCTAACCGACTTAATGACTTAATTGATAGTCGGACGACGCACGATTCCATCTGTGTCAAACTCTTTGTCGAGAATATATTAGCTATAATATTATTTTTTGGAAATGTTGTTCTTTACCGTGTACCGGTCCCTGAACGAAATCGCAATGAAAATAATATGAAATATTGGCAACACTATAATCGTCTTAAAGATTTAACATATGTGACTATTTTACTTGTTAGAAGGTAAAGACTAACAATTCCCACTATACAGTCGTCGTCTTGTTTATGTGCATGCATAACGCTGACAAAAGTTGTTATATATCGTTCTATGTCCCTCATCTTCTGCAACAAAAGACGTGGTGACGGATATTGGTATAACTGCAGCCGCTGTAACGAATCTGTAGTCTGCTCAAAATGTAGTCTTCTTGATTCAATTAACCCTGTCCTATAAGCTTCAAATGTGGCGAAATTAGTGTCCGAGTGCCACACAGGTTGGATCTGGATAAGACGCCAATTTACTTGGCGTCATATCCGCATTCAAGTTGTTTGCCAAATAAGCAACATTACTTTAGTTGTGAAAAATCGGGAACATGGTTATTATACATACGCCATCAATATGACTCGGAATTAAGAGTTTGTGGTACTCATTAACCTTAACCAATTTGCTCCATTTCATACAATTATTTCAGTCTTATTAAAATGACATTTAACTTTTGCGTAGATATTCATAAACGCTTTTTTTATCAGATTATGTTCAATCGGAAACGTCTGAAAATAGCTTTTGAAGTGAAACTACAATTTAAGAAGTTTCAAACCAGTACCATAGTGCATTTTAAAACACTTATTTAATGCGTCTCTTCACCCAATGTGAAAATAACCAGTTCAGGCAACGGCGATTTATCTTTAAAAATACTGATAATGGGAATCATCATACATCAACATATTTCGCGAGTGATCTTTTCCGAAATATTTGATAAATACAATTTGTTATGACCATACGAATATAAGTTCACTTAAGAATTAACGATGTAATTGCTTCTGGGTGTACTTGGTTGTTCCTTATAGACGAAATTACGCAGAATCTAATTGCTGAATTGGATTAGGCTCCTGAAGTCTAGACCCAAGGAAACAATATTTGATTATTTCAATGTCAGCATTTCTTCGTTCTCGGGACGATCGCTATTTTCAATTTTATGATGCGCTAAAAGCTTTACTCCATATGTTTTAACAGAGTTATTTGCAATTAGGGTGCCTGATAAATAGGGCGATTATCTAGGAAAAAGAACACCAATTTTAAATGGATTTGATAAAATAGCAAGAAATGAAGCATCCGCTTACTATGAGCATTGTCAAACTCTTTTTTCCATAGTGTTCACAAATAGCATTTAACAGATACATCAGAATGCCCGTCTACCTGCATATAGCAAAATATGAAAATAATGGAATATACATAAAACATCGGTAATAAGGAACTCATTGATACCTTGGTTATATCTGGAATTCTCGTAATATACCTATATAGCCATTGTTTTTAAGCATGTTACACAGAAGACTTATTATCTCTCATATTAGAAAGTATAATTGTAATGTAAAGGCGCTCCTGTGTCAAGGTATGTCACACCCATAGTTTGATTATGATTTGATGGTCAACCCTTTCATAGTTGATGATCACGCTTCCCTCGTCGCTTGTGCGACGACACGAAGGTCATACTACTCTAAGAAAACTATTTTGAAAGCCGAAAAACGAAAGATTATGTCATATGTTTGTTTTGTGTCCGTTCTGTCGTTCACATATTGGCTGCTCTACAGTTACTCTGACTTCTGACAAAACATTGAGTATATTTGATGTTTGGCGAAAACGTCTATGTTTTTGATAATCTTGTTTTCCATATATTTTACAACAAGATTTGCCATCGCTGATGTTGTGGATCAGTCGGACGGGGATACGGTTTATTTACACTGTACGTCTGATTGGGTAATTTGGGGATAAGAGTGAGGTTGGGCGTCCCTTAACCAGTTTAAACCCCCAGTGGCTTGTTTGCCACTGACCGCTCCAAGGCGGTACTCCTATCTTCACCCTATATTAATACCTGTTTTTGTATGTCTTCTATATGTAGCGTATGTTTGGGCTCGTGTATATGTGTGTGCGAGTGTATGAATGTGATAAGATAGTACCCTTTTCTGTGCTGTTTGGGTGGCTATTTGTTTTGTTTTTGGTATGTCCTGCAAGACGTTCTTTTCTACTTTTACCAGTTTCGCTCCAAATCACAACCAGTTTAGATGTAGATAAACAAAAGCGGTTAAACCGATTCGATTCGGTTCCAGCTCGGTTCCAGGACGGTTTTGTTTCCTTTCGGTTTTATATCTAAATAGTTTTCATTTTTTTGTTAAGTGTCCCTACACACAGACACAATATGATGACAATATCATATTTTCCAATGAGTAACACACATTAACATTTATTAGTGTTGGAGCTTTTTTGGAAATCTAAATATATTCGAAAATGATTGGAATTAGTGTATAATCCACATGCTTAAATCTCATTTATTTCAATATTTCGATGGTGTTTTATCTATATCCAGTTGTCAGATAAAATTATTCTCTACATGTACTAGCAGATGTAGGCGTTTATATCCGGTATGATCTAATTTCGACCTTTATCCCACTGTTATTGACGATAATAGAAATAACTAACAACTTTGATCTAAAATGCATGACGCCAGTGGTTAAATTATTGATACGACGTAACACTGTTATTTCGTTCTATTGGAAATGTATCAGAGAGAGGAAACTGAACTCAGGTATGTATGTGTCTAATAATCAACTGTTGTTTAGTTTTACAAAAGGATAGGTGTCAATATACACAGCTTTGAATATTCGGATCCATACGTTCTAACTTTCATAATCATATAAACCCACTCCACAAACAGCGTCTCTATCGGATCTGTGAGATCTCAGAGTGGTACGAATGTGCAACACAAATCGTTGAAATAATTGTGGTTCGCCCTATTTCCTATCAGATGCAGACACTATAAAACATTAGGCAATCACCTGGAACACTACGGAACGATAAGTTATTTAGTAGTTAAGTTACAAGCAGTTTGCAGCCTGGTCAGTTGCCGAATTATTAGGTGGTTAAAATCATGCTCCAAATCGTTTGAATAGTTTATCAGTGTTCGTCAAATAACGCAGTAATCGGTTGAGAACAGCGTTCCTTATTCGGTATCCTGATTGAGATTCATCAGGTTGTTACACTCTATCTTGTAGACTAACGAGCATCTGCTTAAGTCATGCAATCATCCCGTTTACATAATTACATATTATAGACATGCATAGTTTTCCTAGAAATATGTGTACCTAGTTTCAGTTGAATATGATGAACGGATTTTGAGTTAGAAGGTAAGGTTCAAAATATTTAGAGGCAGACACCGACGACACTAAGGTATACCAGAACTGGACTTATTTCTCAAAGTGACGAGCTAAACATGTACCGGAATTAATTTTATACTGGCATTTCTAAAGTCAACATAGCTTGTAGGGACGATTTTATCAATTGAAATTTAGTAATCATAGTCCGAAGCATAACTTGTTTTTAAGAAATCAAAATACCTCTAAGATAGAAATTGGTAAGATATAATGAAATTAGGTTTATTTATGTATCATAGCATACACATCTCTATCAGTTAAAATGATGTATTGAGAACTCAATTTATGTTAAATAATATGTAATCATTACATACACTCAGTTTTTGAGGTAGAATCAAAATTGGTTAGTTTTGTATATCGTAATAGAAAACACTATTGTCCAACTCTTATTAGAAACTGGTCAATCTAAAATGATTGATAAACATGCTTGACGATTTTGACATGACGTATTGTAGCAGTTTACATTCAAATCTATCTTGAGCGGCAATCATATCAGGAATTATAGCGACTACATTAATTGCATTTATGACAAGTGAGTTCGCTTAATGCAAAGCAAACATAATGCAGAAAGCTCTTTTTAGAGATTTTTTCATTTATTTCATGCTGCATTAAATGACCACATAGCTTTAAGACCAAACAAATGCCTTATTTTGTGACACTGCTCAATACATGTTGTTGGTTTTTATATGCATGATGAAACTAATTTCAAATTAGAAAACAAATGATAGACTCAAGTACAAGGCATCAATTTCTAAATAAGACATATGATTTGAACAAAACCTAACGATAATTTGCGTTAATTGTCATTATTTCATGCCTAGATTTATAATCAGACTAATCATGCAAATCTATTAGATTTATCAAGCTGACAAACATTGCATTATTCAAAATAAGTAGCAGATATAAATATCCATAACAAGCATACATAATGGTGTTCTTTTTATATTGTACCCAGAGGGTAACACTGAAGCTTTGTTGTGATGTATAGGTTAGTTCACGTTTGCTGGCGACTACATGATACGTCCCGGGTGGGCACGCCATACCCAACTAGATTTAACATTTAAGCTGGAGGAGAAAATGATAGCTTTATATCTTTGGCGATCATGTCCGGTTGTCTTTGAAAGACGAAAGTGCCAGTGGGGCAAATTGGCACTTGCAGGTTGTGTTAAGTAAAATTAAACGACGATCATCATGAAACACGTAACTGCAAATTAACCCCTTTACTGCCAGGTAAGTAGTGCACATGCGCATTATTTGCTCTACTTCCGGTTTTGACTCAACACACTCACTCAATATTTGGTAAAACACTGACTGAATGTCAAACAGCTTGATACCGAATGAGACGCCGAGTTACTTTAAAGACATAGTCGATTTTCTTCAAAATGTCATGTACATGTTTTTGAAGAAAACCGATGTTCTATTAAACATATATTAATATTATATAATGAATTCTCGACCAGGTTTTACGGATGTTTATATTCTAAGAATTTGCAACATTGCAAATGTCAATGATTGATATCGTTCTAGCAATAAATGTCATTTCACTAAGGTTTTGATAGCCACTGAAAAGTAGAATGTTCGCAAGCTGACGAAATTGAAGTGACGTGGTAATTAAACCATATCCTGATATGCTATATTCATATCATAACATCAAAAGCTATGTTTGTTTCACAAAAGGAGGACTTTGAGGTCCGGAAAATGTGATTTGTAAGAAGTCTTGAAAATATTATGTGAAATGAATTTTTCTTCAATATTTTTCAAAACGCATGTATTCTATTTGCGTCAAAATGCGTCAATATTAGTTTAAGACAGGTAAATAAACATGGCGTGCGATATATAATCAGGTGTAATTTCGAAGCGTGTTGGTTTAGATGAATGGCGACACATATGTCTTCAGAAATAAGCAGTCGAGAAACTAGTTAAGGAACCTGAAACTAAACTGAGTAAGGACGTTAATGTCATAGGTGTTCAGTATACCCTTAATTCCACTGTTCACGAATATATTCGCGAAGGCTTTTATCAAAACAACGAGAATCCTTACACGGCGTCTTGTTAGGTTCCAAACTGTTTAAAACCCAAAAATAACGGTCACCTAATTGGAAGACACTTGCACGAGTTTAAAGCTCAAGCAGACACGAGTCTGTGCAGAAGGAAACTTTTGCAACTGGTCAAAGATTAATACTTGAGTATATACCCCTTTATCAGCAAACTGTCATACGGGATTTGTTGCTGATATTTTTTAACTCTGCAAGACTTTTGCAGCTTAGCTGCTGAATAATTCTGTTTGACACTCATTGAAATAATTTCTTCAAACAAAGCCGAGACAATTGTCAGTGCTGTATTACTTACACCGTGTTTCGCAAGCGTTTAACGGAAAACAAGTGGTCCTCCTACATATATTCTTACTATTTCAAAAACAATACTGCGATCTCATTGGGAAATAATACTGTTAACCACTAATTTACGTCGCATTGCAGTACCATTGACGGATTTACCTGTTTCGCTATTAGATTAGATGTCGGTCAGATCAGATTTAAATATAACATTCGCACCGGTTCAAATCTATAATAAACATCATGACTTTTTACCAATACAAACGCCATATCACCCGAAAACAGTCATGCCGTTTTGAAATGCCTCCAATTCGGTTACTCTTCGGTTTCAATTCCTATTTCAATTCAATTATGTTCTTTCTATAACATATATACGCCATTGTTGATGGTGCAGCCAACTAATTGTTAGTGATAAGCAGCCGCGTCGTAGACGAGGTGGCAGGTATTGATATTCACATTTTGCTTAGTTCATGTACACGTTGTCCCTGCACGGTGGTCTATAGATTAGTTGAACATGTTCGTTACAGCACTGAAACTGCTTTTAACCCTTTCGGTGCCAAATTAAAAAATGGCGGTTGGGACTACTTCAGGATATAATGTTTTAATGAAATAAATCAAAGAGACGATCAAATATTTTTTGTATATTCCGAAACTGTTAAGACGGGACTAAACTTTGACTCAAAATAGTGAAGTTCCAGATCAGACGCCGCCTTATAAGGCTGCGTCTGATCTGGGA
>JAULCE010138426.1:0-12076 GCA_032359355.1 Macoma nasuta | reverse complement strand
GTCGCTTTGACATAATTTAGTTATTTCGCGGCGCCCGACTCATTATTTGCGGAGGAAGACCCACATTCGGGGTTTTTTCGCCGACTTAACCCTTAGCCGGCTGTTCACGACTAGGGTGATTATTCAAACAGCTTAGATCCAGATAAGACGCCGAGTAACTCGGCGTCTGATCTGGATCCAAGCTGTTTGACACTCAGACAAAATGTTAAGTAAATTTTAAAAAAAATCGGACGATGTTTAAAAATTGAAGCAGACGATAATTTGAGCAGACGACATTGTCGTAGCAGGCTAAGGGTTAAACTATGTATAAGCTTACACGGTGCAAAAGAATGTAGCCATTGTCCCCATGTATAAATATCGTCGGCATGCATCTACAAGCACGTATGTGTCATTTTCAACCTTTTCAGGAACATCCTTTATTGCACTGTTGCCTTTATTCGACTTTGGTGCCGAAAGAGTTAATGCAGATATATGTAATACATACTGTTTACTCAATTGTCTTACTTTGTCCGCTCGTAATTTGCCGCCTCAGGTGTGTGTTAAAATTTAGCTTTTGAACATTAATTATGGTAGATATATGTTTTCAAGTGACATAATGCAATAGATTGTAAATATTACATGGCGATGTGTGCGACATTGATATTGTCAACCAGAGAAACAAAATGTCACGCGAGGCGATAGCCGATTCGTGACATTTTGTTTCAAGGGTTGACAGTATCAATGTCACGCGCACTGACATATAATATTTATTTTATTATACCATACCGCAGGTTTACTTTAAAAAAATTTTTTAAAAAAATCAACTGATATAATGTCTTTACTGCAACACTATTACATATCATAAGAATAAGATCAACAAAATATCTCAGGTTTGCAAGAGAATGTTTGCTCATCAAGAAGATTAACACAATGGTCAAGTTCAGAATTTACTGCAAATCGGCTACAACCTCAAATCATACATGTGTACAGAAAATCAAGATTCAGTAGTGCAGTATTTAAACGCAGAGACTAAAATCTATAAAGAGTAAACAGTTACTATACTATACATTTGCAAAACATCTTTCAGCAAGGATTCAAACCAGACATCTCACAACCATAATGGTTTAGTGAGTGTTCTGCCCAGAACTTCAGAAACTGTCAGTATGCAGCTCACACGATTTAAATCCTTTTTAATTTGGGTATTGACAATTTAAGAGCTACTGTCATTTAAAAATGCTAAAGAATCTGTGTGGATTTTTTTTCACTTTTAACAGTGTTGCAGTAAGGACTAAATATCAGTTGAAATTTTATTTAAAAAATTCAAAGTGAAGCTGCGGTTCGGTATACGTCGGAGAACTTTCTGATTTATGTTCCACCAAGTCTTCAAATCAGACCCTTTACTCTTGAATGTTGAGAGACATTATAAGAATGAACTGTCATTGGAGACATAGATTTTACACACGCCTTTGATATATTTGCAGATTCCGTACTTTAATGATGTTAGAGATGACTTCTTTATTGCTGATCCATCGTTTTTTTTCCGATTCTTACAAAGACTCCAATAAAACTTGTACAATTCTTCTTCGGAGAAGTGCTCAAATTCACTGTAGTCACCGAGAAGCTCGCGAATTAAGGCTGGGTCTGCACTATTTTTAAACACCATTGTTGTAATGTTCGAGGTCTATTCGCCATCTAGATGGTCTAAATCGTCGTCTGAAAAGTGTGCTAATCTTGACATTGACATTTTTTTCAAGTCGTCTTTTGGTAAATCACTGAACACTTTAAATCACTGGACGGTTTGTATTTACACTTTTTGTTTGGAAGGGAACCACTCGTACAACCTGAATAACCTATATGATGGCAGGCGTTGATGAACTTGTACAACTAGTGTAGACTCTGATCAGAAAACATGATCGGTGTCTCTATCCAATCGTTTTGAACATATCATTTAGAGGATAATTGTATCTTACTATGTAAGGTCGAATTTTATTTCATCAAGTGGGAAGCAAAGGTGGTGCTTTCGCGAGTGGCGAAGTCCCACGAGTGAAATAAAAGTTAATCTTACAATGTAACATGCAATTATTCTATTTCTTACATGCATTTTCTTGAAATTTATTTATTCCAAGTGTTTGACCCCAAAACCAGAAATAACATTCAAAAGAAGAAGAAACGCAAACAAGTTATAATTTCACTTCGAAAAATAAAATTCCACTGTTCAGCAGTGAAATTATAAGGTTTTCTGTTACTGAGAAATCCCTATATATCACTTTTACGCATGTAAGAATATAAGGTTAAATCAGGTTCTGCAGTAATTACTATAATTCATCTGGTGGCGGTTTGGCCGATTAACGGTAAGTTTCAGTGCTTTAGGTGTGGTTTCAGACACATTTTACACGTTGCCACGTGTAACATCGTGGGAAGAGGCGAACAGAAAGTGTATCCTAGCAACACCAAGACTAGATTACTCCGCACAAGGAATCACTCTCGACTTTGGTGACGACTTTAAAGGCGTTGTTGGAGAACATTGGGTTGGGTATACGACACACAACTCCATTTTTCAGTATATAGGTATGTAATTTAGTTCGTATTGAGGAACATTTATAGCTATTCACTCGTTCAATCATTTCCCATATAGAAATTACATACGTCTCCTACATAGTCTTCCTTTTCGTCAGATGTTTTGATTGTGGACGAATCTGAAATAGCGCATAACGCAATGAGTAAACAAGCAAAAACAGTACTAATCCTTTCCTCTACAATCTGTTTAAGACTAACACACAAAAAAAGAATCTGATTAAAATATAAAAATCTTGGCAAAAGAATAATGCCATTTTGAATTGAGTTGAAAACGCCATAGCAAATGCAGCATTTGCTCGTTACGAGCAAATGCTTCATTTCCTTTAATGTTTTCGAAAGTCATAAGTAACAGAGATGCTAAACGGAGCTTCTGTGGAGGAAAGGGTTAATGTCCTGGACCCAGAATTGTTCGAAAGCTTGTTAAACTTAGCGGCTTGTTAGATCCCTTAATCAACCGTTAAAGTTAACGTCGCGTTAGAATCGTGTTGCTCAAACTTAACAGATGGTTTAACAGAGGATTTAACAGGTAAATCACTTGTTAAATTGAATCGAGGTTTGGACCTCGATTAAAATATAACAGACACTTTTGAGGAGCCAAATGGGTGCTTATATTTGCTTTAAACTATATGTTAGACCATTCATTTTCTTAGTTAGCTCATTATCTATCAAATGAAAATGGTTGTAAACCAAAGTTTTGAAAAAAGTTGTTTTTTTATCAAATACTGATGTTGAGCATAGGGTTACCTTATTGTCACCTCACAATGAAAATGACACTAGTATTGAATTAAAACACCAATTGTGACCATTCATTTTCTTAGTTAGACACTTTCCTATCCATTGAAAACATGAGCACCTCAAATTTTGAAAAATGTGTTTTACATCAAATGGAGGAAGAGTCTAAATAAGAGTGGGTGGGGTAACCTGAAAGTGGTATTTTTGTCTTTTTCGTTTTCTTTTTTAAATTTATTACTTCTTTAAGGTTGAAACAAGAAAATAAAGCATTGTTTTGGCTCTAATTATTACAAACACATTTTTCTTCTAAAATTATTTAGCACATGTGGAAGGAACTTGGCACTATGGGACTGTTGTCATGACAATTAACAGCTTGTTAAAAGTAAACAGCGTGTTAGTTAACAGAGGATTAAAATCGGTTTGAGCAATACTGTTTTAACAGACTGTTAACTAACTTACGGTTAAGGGATTTAATCGACTGTTAAGTTAACAAGCCGTTAAGTTTAACAAGCTTCCGAACAACTGGGTCCTGGTTGTTATACTGCTTGTGCGTATTTGATGATTTCAAATTATCCAGAAGCATATTTTTCATCGTCGATGCATACTTCTAAAACAGTTGTTTTACACGTATCATCTTTCCGATTTTGAAACGTGCGAGCCATTTATAAAATACATGTATGTCGTTCAATGTGAACGTCAATATCATTGTGTTAATGGCGTGAACTATGATAAGTTTTAATGCGGAGAATTTATTCAAACTTTGTGAATATATGAAGCAATAAACGGAGTTAAATAGTATGGGTAGTCGTGGCCGTTTCTGATTTATCAATATAGTAAGATCGCCCATGATACACATGCATATCAGGATGCCCCTCGGTTTCACATTCACGATAGGGTTATTCTCGTGCAAACATTTGACCGTTTCTATCATATCAAATAGCCTGTTGTATGAAATTTTACACGCTAACATAGTCAAAGTGGCGATAAACTATCAACTTACGTGTTGTTGTCGTGATAAAATTGAAATGGACTATACCTGTGCAGTCAGTTGCGCAGAAACAACTCCCGGATACGACTTTGTATGAACTGGAGATTTTATTGAATGATAAATTATATTTTTTACAAATTAAATGTCAAAGCATGATGTAATACATGTTTAAGTAACGAGTTCTGCTAACGCACAAAACTATACCCTTAAGTAGTCCAAGTCTATTGGACTAGGACTTGACACATACCGACAAAGGTTCGTATCGTATGCAACTCTTGGTAAAGCATATGCATAGGAAATAACATAGACAATGTAATTCGTGTATTCTATGATAAATAGCAGTAAAGAACAAAAATATCTCCCATGAATGACGAACAGTTCGGGCACTAGTCACAACTTCACAAAAAATGTAAAGGCGAGATATTGCTCAAATTTCAACTTTTGATTTCCCATTTACTGGACTAAAAGTTTGACTGCCATTGAACACTTCCATTTCTTCAGCTCGAGGGGTTTAGTGAAAGCGGGGTTTGATCAGACGCCATGTCTAAGATTGGCTCTGAGTCTTAACTGATTGTGGTTTTAACGGTTTGAAATCGTACTTAGCCGTTCATATACGTGCCTATATGGTTTTTGCAGGGTGCAGCCTTGAGACAGACGTAGCTGGTTTGTCATTTCGTAGATATACCCTCCCCTCTCCGAGACCAGGCGTGTGTTATTCCGCTTGTGATACTGATGTTTTTGGTATGACGGTAATAAAGCTTTGTTATAAATTAGTCATTGTTCTCATTATGACGCATCATATAACGTTGATGTTTCACGATGTTGAAGACAGTGCATATCAAGTCGCTGTGGTGGTTTTAAGACTTCTTCTAATAACCTTTATATCTGTATTACAAAACTGATACATTTCTAGTAATTTGATGTTAGATATTTCTGATATAACTCGTAACAATTAATAAATCTATGAGCCAGGCCATGTTTAAGATTTAAAAAAAAATTGCAGGGTGAACACTGTTACTGTTTCGGAACCCGTCCAGATGTCGACGTTGACAAACGGACATGTACCCTGTCATGCACACAAGGAGGAATTAAATGTGGTGGGGAAAGTGCCGTTTCTATTTTTAAAGGTATGTATATTTTACACCATTATTCTGTCCTTAGATGCAGTACTTATATCATCGCTTGGTGACATTTATTTATATAGTTTCGTCATCTTTGACAAATCTATTTTATCTGTGTAAACAGTGCATTTTTGACTATAGAGTGTACAGTGAATACCAAAATAAGGCACAATAAGGTATTTTCCGCGAGCTGCGTACAGAAAGAGAACTCCATATAAATATTTCGTGTTCTATGCTAGTTTGTAGAAAAATGGATAGCTTATGATACATAAATGTTTCAATCTTCCATTCAAGTATTATAATAAGCACGGGGGACTACAGCGATAACTTGCCAAATCTCCAAAGGCTACGATCTCATCTTCATACATTTTCGAGATGTAGGTATGGTATGTGGACGAGTTTCTTCTAAAACTACTTAGGTGTCATTTTGTTAAAATGGCACATACGTGGTTTTCGAAGAAACTTTACGATTTCTATTAAAATTACTAAAAGGCAACTTGCTTAAATATTAGTAACGTGCTTTTTTGCGTTTATCGAATTGTTCCAAAAGCGCGAAAGTGCCCATTTGCCAAAATGTCACATACGTACGATGTTTATTGCCGATTCTACTATTTGGACACAAAAATGAAATAAATTCCACACTTTCAAACTTCATTGCGTATTTATATTTTGATTCGTGTACACTTGTTTGTTTTTGTATAGATATTATGATATTTGTAGTCTCTTTTACTACCGCGTGATAATTTGACTGGCTGTGTTTCTATATTGCAAAATACTATGTAGATATCGACACCTTAATTTAATATCTTGATATATCCAATATAAATTTCAATGTACCTGTTTAAACTATCACAGTCTTAAAGCTTTTTTTAAGAAAAGATCCAGCCAAATGATTACGCGGTATGAACCCTTTGCATATGTAAATATTTTCATTGTTGAACGCCTAATGGAAGATTGATTGTTTGTCAAATGAGTTCTCGTCTTATTATTATTATTATTGTTATTATCATTATTATTTTCTATTATTATAAGGCATCCGATCGAAATATAGATAAACTTAAATAATGAAACTCAGTGTGACTTGAATAGCCCATAAAAAATCAAAATCAGACACACAGTGCAGGTCCAGATTAAATGACCAGAATCATGTCTCTGTGATCTGGAATAACACCGTTAACTATTTTTATCACATAACCGTGCAGGTTTTACAGTGCCATAAATATCATATGGCACATTCGTGCATATAATATGCAAATAAACTCATCCCCAAATAGTTGTAATAGTGCGTCGAGCGTACATATAAATAATGAACTGCCTGAACTGATTAAGTGTGTCAAAATGAGAAAACTTTTATAATCAATTAACTGGGATTCATAATCAGAATAAGGGAAAGACGTAAAGAATAGCAAATACTTGTTATGGCGGAAGAATGATGTCCTTCACGTGACGTCATCCAAAGCTGAGAAAGGGGTTAAAATTATCTGCTGAATATTAAAGAAAACTCGTTTACCGTCCAATTTGGACCGGTGTCTATATCTTGCAGTTTACAATTCCTTATAAATCACATAAAATGAATATCTACTCGTGGCTTTTTCATAGAACTATACTTTATCGACGTATGAATTCACCAATATACCGATATGACGTTCATTTTCCTTATTGCCGAGAGGAGATCCGAGTAAAGTAAATACAGCAATTCAATTTAAGACTTAGATACATTTGTTTTGAAGAATTGAATATACTTTCAGCTGCCGACCTAACCATTTACAATTTCACAAGAGCCCCGAATGACACAGACTATTGTATCGCATATGACCTCGGCTATCAAGCTTTCATTTGGGAAGATTGTAACAAGTCGTCAATAGCACAGTTGTGTCAAACATCATCAGGTATCGTAATAGTAGGTGGCTACTGGTCGCATTGATTAACTCGTATTCAAATATCATTTAAACACGTACAAAAGGTTGGAAAATAAATTTGGTATTCCAGTAGATAAAGATCTACATACGCCGATTAAATGGCAAAAGGGTGCTGACCTAGATCAATATGTACCTGTAAGAGTCGTTCGAAGTATGAAAGGGTTAAGAAGTTGTTCATAGTGTAGTCATGGCATGAGTTTCCATGCGCATGTGAGGCGTTCATGGCTGAAATTTTCATACATGTGGATGCATACACTTTCCCAAACTGTCAAGACACGTTAATAACCTTTCGTTGCCAAATTTAAAAGTATCGGTTGTGAATGGTTTTTAAATAATTTCAGAGACCAATGTTCAAGAGCATGTCAGTCTGGTCGGACAACATCGTATCGTATTCATTAACCGTTACATGTATAATAAATAGGAATAATCAACCGCATTGTTTTGATATTAAAAATATGTCACGAGAATGGGTTGTTTTCCGGTTGAAAAACGAGTTCGAAGAATGTGGTTGATTATTCTGTTTAATATATACACATTCAAGAATTCCAACTTGGCAAAATAAAAAAATGGGGGACTTTGTATAAAAAGTAGTTCCGGCAAAGTGATACCGTCACTAGTGACGATAACAGCAGTGGCAGATATCAGATTTAGCTAACTTAGAAATCGCAGAATATCATTGATAGGTATTTTATAATGTGCTTTATTTCAGAACATAAATCAATGACTTCTGATAAAAGCAAATCATGGAGCGAGTCAGCTGAAGACTGCTTTTCAGGGAGATACACCGACGATAATTCGCATGATGTTGACAATACAGACCCATATTGGACAGGATATTTTCGCACATATCACTTTATACGCACATTGAAAGGTACATCTATTTACATGCGTAATACATAAAAAAAATACCTCCTTCGTCGAGGTCCACGCTGTTTGCGATGCAATCAGTTATTTTTTGTCATATAACGACACATTAAATAATTGGACTTAAATCAGTATACCATGTCATCTGCTGAAATTCTCGACTGATAAATCTTAATATTGTCCAATTTGAACTCGACATTTGAATATAAGTTGTTTGTCATACAAATAATAGTTGCACCAAATATGAGTGTAATTATAGTCTCGGGATAGATGTATTGTCATGCTATATGTTTTTATTTTCCAGATAATGGCACTCCTGTTCTTTATGGACATGTGAACATACAAGATAAAAATCGGCATCATGAGATGAGGTTTGGTGATGACAAGACAGATTTTGATGCAATATGCGTCGGTAAGAAAAAGACATAACCTTTATTTTCAAACCATGTAAATTAAAGCCTTTTGCATTGAGTTTTCTTCCATGTTTGTTTTCTATGTTCTATATAAAAATGTGCCTTTTATAAGTTGCTGGTGTAAAATTGTAGATAATTAAAATTCACAGCGAGTGGAATCTCGTTTTGCGTATTATGTACAATTTGCTAAAATTGCAGTAACGTACTTTTTGACGATATTCTTTTAAAACAACGTAAGTGCCAATATGCAAAATAAAACATACGTGATTTTAAATGAAAAAGTAATGTTTTCTTATTTAAAACTGCTTTCTGAGCGGATTTTTTTGCGTGACTTTTCATTAAGGCTTTAGTCGTAGACTATCGAATGCGTTCCTCTATATGAAGTATATATAAAAATGATGCACTAGAACAGCAACATAATATGAGTTAAACTTTGGACACGATAGAGTCATAATCAATGCTCAACAGGCGGCATGTTTGTTATCAGATTAGCAGTCGCAAAATAATAAAATTTCTGCTAAATAAATAAATAACTTGGTTTAAGACCGATATGTTATATCATTTTAACCCGTTACTCCATACAAGCGCCTTTTGGTGCCTCTGTAGCAGACGACTATTGAAAACATTGTAGAAAACGGAATATTAGCTCGTTACCAGCAAACGCTTCATTTTCAAAACAATTAAAAAAAATTCTCTTCCTTTTGCCTAGATATTCATCAATTTCATCAGATACTTTTTTATGGATAAGTTTAGAAATAACATGTGTAGGAAATAAATGTCAATATGATATGGTATATACAACTTAAAGCTGAAGAGGTATACAGAAGTTGGATAATGTAACGTAATGCTCCTGGAAGAGCTAAGAATAACTTTCGTTTTGCATTTACAGTCCATTACAACAGCAGCTCTAGACAGGTGTGGTTGTAAATTGAATAATCTCATTTTTTGGCCTTTTTCTGGGTATTCCACGTCCTACTAAATAATTTCCAGGAAAGCCAGCCTCAGCCATGTCCACAACAACAGCGATGGAAAGCATCGAACCAACACCTGGAAACGAACCAACACCAGGAAACGAACCAACACCTGGAAACGAAGAGGAATATTGTAAGTTTGTCGATCCTTTACTCCATAAATTTATACGCCATTTTATTCTTCTGTAGAAGATTACTATTGAAAATATTGAAGGAAATGGAGCATTTGAGCAACTGCTCCACTTTTCACAGAGTTTTCAAAGCCATCAAAATTGGCGTCGTTTTCCATTCTCTTGGATAATTTTCCTATTTGCATTCTTTAATTTTTGAGAGCAAACAATTGTAATTGATTGAAGACATTTAATAGAACGAGTACTTAAAAAAACATTTCTGTGTTACAGTGCCGATCAAAATCGGCGTGCCGCTGTTGATCATGGCTTGTGTTGCTGTTGTAGTGGGTGGCTTTATCTACTGCAGAAGAAGGTATGCATAAATGTGAAACAGTCAAGCCAGTAACCGACGACCATTGAAATGTGAAACATCGGTGGTGGAGGTGGTTGAAATGCAGAACGGATATGATGTACAAAACATGTTTGAAAACTTATGCATCGAGCTTTTAGCGCATCTTTAGCAGACGACTATGGACAACATTGTGAGAAATGAAGCATTTGCTCGATACGAGCAAATGCTTCATTTCTCACAATATTTTCTAAAACAATTATGGCATGTCATCCTTTTAAAGCGTGAATATGTGAATATTTATGTGTCTTTTCCCTTGGAATATTAATCAAATACCTTTCTAATTAAACGCGTAAAGAAGATTATTCCTTTTCATTGCATACAGAGTAGCCTGTTACCCAACAGATCCAACGGTGTAGACCCGTGTCATATATTACCTGTCTGATCTGGGTCTACATTGTTTACAAAAAAACATGCAGTAAAGGGCTAATTGTGACTGTAAAATGTCATTGTTTTCGAATATTTTTGTCACGTCGCTGACGTCATCGTCTCTTGAAATCCTCGTGATGAAGCCTCTCATTCAGTTCTTCATCCATTGCAATAGATCTTGATATACATAAACAACACGAATAGTAGATGTGCAAGACGCATTTTGGATTGAATACCTAAATACAGTTACCCCCCCCCCCCACTCACATTCAGCGACACCTCTAGTCTGTTTCTGGTTAATAGCCGGATAACTATCAAAGAATATGGGTGGATTTAAAAATAACCCTTCTGGTGCCAAACCGGCGTCTTATCTGGAAAAAGATTGTTCTAATAATCATAATAGTTGCATAATGGGTTGAAAGCTAGTGTTAAGCCTTATCATGCTGATCACGTTCAAAACAGAAATTACACACAGATTTGATTCAGATCAGAGGCAGAGTGACTTGGCGTCTGGTCAAGAATATAGCTGTTTGTCAATTTGCGAGCATTTTCACAAAAAGTTTTAGTGATTTTTTATTACTTTGATAACAAATAAGATGGCGAGAGCATAAGCAGGTGTTAGAAGCAGGATAAGGGTTACTTCCTCAAGCTATTTTTAGACTTGTCTGAACGGGAAAAAAGATGAAAAGAATGAGCACCTAGACAAAGTTAATCATCAGTTTTGCATTGTTTTAAAAACATTGTAGGAAATGGGGCATCAGTATTGTTCTTCTCGTCACAAGCTAATGCTCCTTCTCCACAATGCTTTTAATAAATCATCATCTACTACAGAGGCACTAAAAGGCGATTCTGTGGATGAAAGAAAGTGTTAATGGACATTATTGTATTACAGGAGATCAAACATCAAACCCTCGACCCAAGCCCCCAATGTCGTCGAACATTACAGTCAAGTCCAGGACCCATATGATGACGCCCAAAACGTTTACAATGAACCGTTTGACAAGGTCATCGAGAGAAAAACTAACACGAATAAACATGGGCATGAGAACCGTAGCATGCCGAATGACGAAGTTGAATACGACACCACAGGAAACAGTGCGACAGAGCGCAGAGTCGGAGACAATGTTTACAATAAACTTGAACCAGTCACTGATGACACTTACGATCATGCAAATCAACCAAACGACAAACGCGATACACCTGCTAATAAACCTAGACGAGACTGTCTCCCTGGACCAAGAAAGGCCAAAGCAGGACACGGCTTAGAGGCTGAAAACACGTATGATCGTGTAGACATAGAGGAAGGCTCTTACAGCCACATAAGCGCAGGCATAAGAAAGCAGGAGACGACTGACAATGTGTACAACTAACATGTGTCCTGTAAGATCCATCCTCAGTGCTTACTGGATATGTCAACCTTTTCCTCAATAGATACGCCTCTGTAGCGCATGGCTATCGAAAACATAATGTGGGAAATGGAGCTATCGGGCCAGGGTCCTCGCTGTTTGCGAAAACATCAATTTACGCTTTTAGCTTGAGAAGGGTTACCCTTAGACGTTACTTGAAATACTGCTCATATCATTTATGTTTTAACTTGAAATGCACCTAACTGTGGTATCCAGTA
>JAULCE010138315.1:0-12076 GCA_032359355.1 Macoma nasuta | reverse complement strand
ATCCGTGAGATTGAGATAAGCCCCGCCCCCTTAGTTATTGTTGCTACGTCCCACAAGCTTTCATCCAAAATGGCGGATGCGGTTAAAGACGCTACAGTCGTGACGTATTCTTTCGCGAAAATTCTGGACAATCTATCAGTGGCACAGATACCAGACGCATAAAAAACATATCGGGAAGAAGTTAAAAACATAAGGTTAAAATTGTTAAACTCAGGGATGCATTCATGATGTGCGTAACACCCGGAGCAAACGAGGAAATTTTCAACGCTGCGAGATGCTGGCGCTCAATGAAGAAGATGAATTTCCTTACCGTCTTCAACTTTGCATTAAAGATCTATTATCCCCGCTGCACATGTATTTAGCTGAATAATACCATGTTTTAAAAAGATCCTTGGTCTTTCGGACGAGTTCGATAAAAAAAGAGAATCCGTAACATCCACAAATGAGAGCAGTTATAAAAATATCGTCGGCATGTTTTCGTGTGTGACTTTTCGGCGTATAAAGAAGCATATCCACTGGATGTGTGTAAATTTCTTCACAAATAAACAAATTCCCGTGGGATATTGTATTACTAGTATTTAAATCATGATAGGGCTGGACTGTCACCAGCCTCGCAGCGGGGGTGTCAAACGCGACACACGTGGTATATCGTGATCAGGACTTGTCCCCCTAATCCTCGCAGCGGGGTCCTCATCTCTTAAACATATGACACCAATGTACTTATTTCTCTTTTATAAACCAATCTTACTTTTGAACATTTGAAGATTGATCAGACGTCGTGTAACTAGAATTGTTGTCCTGAGAAAAACGTTCGACCCTGTGAATAACATATGGAAACATCAAAATGAACTTAAATAATAAAAATCGTTTTTTAACAGACAACATTTTAACTACAAGGTATGCCCTAAATCGACATTCACTGGTGAAATTTGAAGATATTATTATTAGCATTTCAAGCGTGTAGTCATGTTCTGAACGGTGTGCTAACACGAACACAGATACTATCACTTTGTCATGTATTGCTCTGCAATAATTTAGATATTGAACAAACAGTATATTTAAGACAACAAATGTTCAAATTATTGTTTTAGTAAGTTTAAATTAAAATTTAAATTTTGGAGACATAAAGAAAAGATACTTGTCTAAAAGAAAAGATACTTGTCTAAAACAAGTTTGCAATATATATTCGGTACTGGTGAAATTTTGAAATTTTATTTTTGTTTTAAATTTTAGTTTATGCAATATGCATACAGTAGGACTATAAAGTAGATATACACAGTAAGAGGTGAAAATTAAAAAGATATCGGATGTATAGGATTTGCAGATGTATAGCATACATTCTAGTTAACTGAAATACAAATCTGCATACAAGTTAACCCAAGAACAAATCCGCATACGATATAGAACAAAGAACAAGTCGCATACGACATAGGGCAAAGAACAAATCCGCATACGATATAGAGCAAAGAACAAATCCGCATACGATGTAGAATAAAGAAGGATTTCGGCATGAGATGGTATTTAACGGGGTCGGCAGTTGTGATTTTAATTGAATAAATTAATATGCATATGGACTGATTAATTGAATTAGAATAGTAAAATGATATTATTAAATTTGAATTTTATTTTTTGAAAAAACGAAACAAAACATTATTCATTTTAGCCGCATAGGATTTGGACAAATACAACAACGCATCGATGTATTGATCATTGATCACGGATCACAAATTTTGTTAAAACATGTTGATGTAACAAGGGGGTATAAATGTGTTAAACCATTATCCTGCCATTGCGACGATTTGAAAATTTATGTATGAATTACATATAATATTATAACATGAATGAATCAGACAACGAATTTTAATGTCATGAAATATTGATGCCACCCAGCACGGTGGCACAGAGGTGACCTGTGTTTGTTTTCATTTAGCTCGTGCGCACGCGATACTAAGTCATGAGCACGAGATATCCTTTGTTTTCACTGATGTCACATAATTCTACACAATTACCCACAATGCATCGCGTGCCGCCATTTTGCTTCCCTAATCTACCAAAACAACTACGCTAAAGTAATCTACCGAAGTTTACCCATTTTTGTCTGATTTCTATTAAGACCTGAGAGCAAAAATTAAATGATGATCATCAAAGATTAGTTTGTCCTTTAAGTGATAATTTAATTAAAACTCAATAAAATTTGCCTTATTAAAGTATTTCGAACAATCCAGTAACTTATACATCCATAGCTCAACACTGTAACACTATCTGTCTGTCAAATTCAAATGTTTCATGAGCGTGTCATATTGACAACCAGCGGGCTTGTTATTTGATTTTAATACCTCAAAGTGCCAACACTTTGGTGACAATGGTCAATTAATGGGCGCGGAAGAGATAAGCATACACCACGCATTGACTTCATCAGAGGATTTCAACTTATGTCTTATCGCGATACTTATAAAATATGCAAACATGTCTTTTTCAGACTCAGATCCGGATTCAAGACAACTGACACTATACTAATATTTCCTCAAAAGTGTGTGAGCATGCAATATGATCGATGCAGACGACAGGTTGATGCCATTTTATGCACCAGAAGTATAGGGGTTTGCATGAGGATTCTTTTCATTGCAAACGCCGTTTGACTGGCTATTATATATCTCGAAAACCTTTAGACACCTGGCAATCATTGTTTATTTCACTTTTGGTCTATAACATGTTCAGGGCCCTGAAACCATCATCATGATTATCGCAGTCCTCATGTTATAGTGTAAGCAGGTTCTGATCTTGAATCACACTTTGCACACTGTTTTGTCCGAATGCCTATTTTCTAATAAATCGCAATACCTTAGCGTATGATCTGTCTCCAAACTACGTGACACGTAGTGATAAAACTTACTACTTATAAACCTTTACTAATAAAATAAAGGAGCTATTTGTTTACTGTCATTTATTTATCATGACAGCCCGTTTTCAGACCATAGGCAAACGGGTGTCTTTGTATCAGTTCGTCTTTCCGTGTTGGTACAAGCCAAAAAGTCAGACTTGAGATTCATGTCAGAGAATGTATCGGTTAATTCAATGTCCAAACTTGATATTGGTAATGTATGTGGAGTGTCATATAACGTAGATTAAGAATTAAGAACTAGAATGCACTGGTGACTACTGAGTGTCAGCCATTTTTATTTCATTATCAACAAATCAGTAAACTGGGATTTGTAAACATTAGCTACTGATTATCCGTACTTTTTTCTCAACCAATCGGAAGTATGATATGCGAACCTCAGGAATCTGAAGAGACTGTGAAAATAATACGCCGGTGACTCAGAAATCGGAGATAGGCCGGTTACGGCTGAAATTCTGCAAAATTCTGCTCAGTCTGCATCGCGAAAGCGTATCGATAAATACAGTCAAACGGCCTGTCTTAAACGGCCATCAAATAAGATATCATAGTGACTATTAATGACAGGTGGTCATTTATTGCAAAATGGAAGTAATGCAGAAAGCTCGTTTGAGAGTTTTATGCATCACTTTCGTTGTTCGTTAAGTGACAATCTGTCTTAAAAAACACAAATGACTCCTTTGAGTGGCCACTCGATGCAGGCTTGACTGTATAGTTTCTTCATATATTGGCAGAAAAGCCGACCCTGGTTAAAATTAAATGTTTTGTAAATGGCGCGGTGAAACGGGAAAGTCTCGTGCATTCACGCAAGGAAATACAAATTACAGTACGGTTGATATTCTACAATTGTTGATAGAAGGTCGGTACCTGGTCAAGTCGTGACTATTTTGGTCAACTCGTACCAAAATGTTGGTCAACTAGTACCCATTTTTGTCAACTCGTACTCATCTTGATCAAGTCTTACAGATAATGTGTTTTTATCAACAGTTCCCTCAACATGATTTACGCTGATTGCCACTTTTGCTATATCATAACTATATGTTGAATAAAGGTTGAAATTGAAACACACATGTTTAATAAACGATAAAAACCGTATGTTCATGATTAGAGCGTGTCTTGCCATAGTATACTGTGCAGCACGAACCCAGATAATATGCCAACACATTCGGTATCTGAACAGGAGACATATAATCAAACATATCAAAATATATATAAAACTTGTCGGAATCAAACAAATATACGGAACTTTTCGGAATAACCAAAACGCTTTATTTGCTAATTATGTACAAATTTATGGAATGATACTGAAAATTTTGTCTATAATTACCTCGTTGTAAAGTTTAATTTGTACTTATAAATTTGTGTTAATAGTTTGAATATCGATTAATCGCTTAATTCGAAGAAACAACTGTGAGAATATGGGGTTGTTAGTTTGATGTATATAATTTGTATATTACGCACCAAATTTAGAATTTAATGCCGAAAATTGCGTCGACTATACATTTTGTACATTAATATATTTAAATATGACATTAACCCTTTGCATACTGCTACAAATGTTGACTACTGATATTATCGTTCGGTTGATTAAGTACTTTGTTTATTTCGCTCAAAATAAATAATAATATTGTCTGAGCGTCAAACAGTTTGGATCGGCATCGTTGACCCGCGTACTCCAGTTCCTTACGAACATTATTTTTGCGACTTTTTTACACAACAAAAGATTAGGAATTAATCTGTTATACCGTGATTGGATAAATACCTGTTATCAATATACACGGTATACTGTTAATAGTGGTTTGTCGCTACTGTCGCGCACGTGTCCTACAATCTGCCGATTGTGTAAAAGTGTGGATTGTAATTACAGTAGCGGTATGACACAATTAACACTATTATATAACGTGTGGTTGCATTTGAGATAAAAAACATCTGGGATGTATTTAATCCAATCAACGTGATTTTATCAAAGGGTTATATGATTTTATCAAAGGGTTATCTCCGCTGCACATGTATTGTAACGGAGGAGACACAGGTCACCGTAACTAAATTGAGTCCTCTGATCGGGTCTACACCGTTTGCCTGTGTCAAAATATTTTAAAACATTTATATAACATTTTAACGTTGAGCAAATTTAAACTGTTTTTCAGTTTCAATTGTATATTTTAAAACATATTAAGGAGAACACCCAGTGGATATACAAATCATAGCGACTTAAATTTGTTTGTTTGTTTTTGTTGGGTTTTACGTCGCTTCGACAGTATTTCAGTCATTGCGCGACGCCCGGCTAATTACTAGTGGAGGAAGACCCCCAGAGACCCGTCTGAGTTGCACAGACGGACAACTGGACATAACCATTGACCTACCGCAAGCCAGCGCGACTTCAATTAGTTCTTTGGTCTGGGCCCTCACTGTGCATATATCGAAGCTTAATATTTTTTTAAGATGTATATACACATATAAATGTATTGGAGTATATGAATAAAGGAATAATGTAGAAAAAGATAACAGTGACTCAAATAAGTCATCAGATCTTGATAGTTATACACATTTCGCTTGCATCATAACCTACTCCGTAGAAAGGGTTTAAGGAGCTATTGTTACTATGTACATGTGTTTGTCGTGTATTTTACCAAAATCAAATCGCCCTTTGTATATATGATTGAGATTATATCCGCAAACAGCTTGGATCAAGACAGTTGGTAACTCGGCGTCAGAACTACTTCCGTATTTTTTAAGTTAACGCAATGGATATTTCATATGAATAAGGATGAGTGATGTGTCTCATCTTATCTCTAGCCTACCATTGACTGATTATTGCAAACAGCTTGGGTCCAATTTAAGTTGTAGAGTAACTTGTGTGTGACAGTGTTTTAGTGTTGCCTTGTATACATGTACATGTATTTGTCATGTATTTACCAAAACCTTACATCCTATATATATACACACTGGGGAAAGATTATTCTTAATACATGTACAATTATAAACTATTACCTTAACTAAGGAAATAGTTTATAATTGTACATGTATTAAGAATAATCTTTCTCCTGTGAGTTCGTGCACTAAATAAATTGTTAAATTGTTAATACAGGCGGATACGAGTTATATCGGTGTACGAGTTGACCAACATGGGTACGACTTGACTTTGATACGACTTGTATCGGGTACGAGTTGACCCGGAAGCAGAATGGCAATGTGTTAGTGATAATGATGGTTTCCCATTCAACAGATAGTTTTGTTATCTCTTAGTAATAGGTATTTAAATTTTAAACGAATTAGTAGGCTTAAATTTGTGTCTGGTTATGTCATGGGACTAGTGATATATTATACCATAAAATTAATGGAAAGTCTGCACAGAAGCAGTTGATATAAAGGTTAGTGCTTTGAGAGGTTTCTCATGTAAGTGTAATAGAGAATATTGTTTAAAAATATCTACTTCTCTTGACTTGGGCTCAGATTTTTAAATAAAAAGTTTAACAGGGTGTACAATTCAATTTTCCCTTGCGATAGCCTGGACCCAACTTAAACTTAAAATCCCCATATTGCCGGATTGATGGTGCATGTGTCCCATGATTCTGCAATCCTGGATAAACCACTGCTAGTCCAATTTTAAAAGAATTTCACAGAAATGATGCTTTGGTGGACCTCTGCAATTGTTCAAAGAATTATGATAGGTCAAAAGACATGGCCGCCGTTTTCCTTATATAGCTTTAAAGAAAACTTGGAAAGTCTTTTCAAAGAACCACTGGTCCAATTTCAAATTAATTCACATAAATGGTATCTACTAAGTACATGTATTAGTGTTTATTAAGGTCGTTCTCAATGATTTTAAAAGCCGAAACGAGCAAATGAGGTCTCAGTGTTGTTATACTTTCTGGTTCTTCGAGATCATGAATTTCAACCCTTTTAGTTTTGAAAATTAAATACCGCTTAAGCCGGTGCTAGGGGGCGTGAGTAGTGTTGCATCTTTAATAAAAATTCATGAGCAGACCCAATAAAACCGAGTCAGCAATTTTATCTACATGAATTGGCTTTCTTGTGTTTGAAGGATCTCCCTTTTACAGAATTTCTATATGTAACGTACGTTTAGAAGCGCACGCGTGCACGCGTGTGCGTGCGTGCGTGTGTGTATTTGTGTAAGTGTGCTGAGAATGACCTTGTTTCTGTGCTGTTCCGGTGGATGCTTTATGTTTTTGCTTTTGTGTCCTGCTTGACCTTCTTGTTTGCTTTTGTTGCATTAGACACTGATTACACCTCATGAAAAGAGGAACATATAAGAGAAAAGAGAATGCAAGTTCCGATAAAAAAATAAATGGTGTTTGAAATGGAGCATTTGCTCGCGAAAGCAAACGCTGTACTTTTTACTTTTGTTAAAATGTGTCAGCTACGACGACGGTTATAACTACGTGCTAAATGGTTCAAAGAATGCAAGTAGAGAAGAATGTCTTGCACGAAACACCACATTAATAACAAACAGCCACCCGAACAGCACAGAAACAAGTCCTATGTCAATACACTTACGAATGCGCGCGCACACAAACACACAAACGCGCGCGCAAACCCAAGCATTCGCAACATATAGAAAACACACAGGGACTTGAGCAAATATCCAAAAGATATGCCATATATGAAACATTGATGAACAACACACATAGACTGGACCAATAGTTCAACTATCATTTATGAGATTTCCCTTAAAGTCTAAGTTGATCAGACATTTATATATACAGTAAGTACACAATAAATATAGCATTTAAAAACCGATTGTTTAAACAGCAACATCAACTATGTTTAGCCTTTCAATCAATTTATATTATCTTTAAAAACTTCTAAGTATGCTGCAGATGAAAATTAATCGGCGATAAGCTGCAAACGGTTCGGATTCCGATAATACACATAGAAACACAGCGTCTCAGCAAAAAAAAAATATACGTCTCTATATACTCGTTGTACCGAAATATTTAGCGAGAATTATATAGAGCTAGCGTTGTTTTCTTTTGCAGAGTTTAGCCGTGAGGTTGGAAATGTTAAAGAAATTTCAGAGCTGCTTGCCATTACCTTATTTGTATACGATTTCGTCATAAATGTCCATATATCATATGCGACCGACCTTTTAGCAGTTCCTACAACTATAAAATTACAAGTTATTGTAGTATTTTTGTAGCACTCAATGGCTTTGCGCCAACTTAATGTAGCGTCCCCATGTTTAAAGCCATTGTATCTAATTCCAGGCACCTTTGCCGGAACCAGGCCATAGAGATACACGTCATCAACCCAAAAGAACGGAGTAACTGCTGAAGCCCGATACAACTCCGGTATGACGTCGTTTGTAAATAACACTGTAAAACCGCTACAGTAACGTGGATAAAACTTCCCTTTAAATTCGCGTTCGTCAACGTACCATTTACTGGTGTTCCTTCTTATTATCGGCATTGTTCCTGGCAGAATATGGTTGCAAAATATTTGTTTGGATTCCCTTTTAAACTTTTGAAAATATGCAGTCACCATTTCATAAGTATTTATAACAACATCATCGTCCACTTTCAAAACGAGTTTCGCGTTCCTGCATCTTTCTGTCAGCCATTTGTAAGCCATCACACCCTTGTGTGTTAGATTTTTGTAAGCGTCGAAAAAATCTCCCTGTAACAAGTCTCCGAATTGTGCAAACTCTTTTCTGATGTTCTGTTGAATGTTTTCGTCATTCACTGTTCCAAGAAGAAACAAGACTCTTACTTGCCCTAAGTGCCTCAAATAAGTTTCATTCGTCCAGGTGGACCGAATCGTGTTTCGCCGCTCGAGATGCCCAGGTGCAGTATGAACGATGACAATAATGGATAGATTCTGCACGGAACTACATAAGGTTGGATTTTCTATCAAGTAAGGCGCATACAACGTTACAGGGAAAATCGTTTCCTTTGTTTTGTTTCTTGCAATATCAGTACCATTCAAGTTTGATTTAACTGTTATAGGTTTATGGCTATCTTTAACAGCAGAAATATCAAGATTGACATCTCGAAACACATCGGTAACGTGTCTTACCGTGTTATGGTTCTTCTTTTTTAGCGTTTTTGATTCCTTTGTTTGAATGTAAATTAAATTGAAAATGCTTAGGGATCCTGCAATCAATAGCAGTAACAAGAACCTCCTAAACTGTCGAATATGTATTGCCATGCTTATAGACAATATGACATGTGATTAGCTTTGTACGTTTTACAGGATGTTTTTCAACGTATGTACTCCTTTTCTTTACACTGTCTACAACAACGTAAACGTACAGTAAAATAAGAAACCGCTATAACCAAATCCACACCTTTTCCTCTGTTTTTGAAGGTGTTTTTTCAGTTTCCCTCAACTTAATTTCTCTATGTTCTGAGCAGCATGTGTTGTTAACTGCTAAGAACGTGATCTTCGAATTGAATTCGAGCAGGACTTTCGGAACTTATCTGAAAATAGACACATAATTTTCTCAGTAAGTACACTGCACATTAGTTGAGGCAATTAGTTGCTAAGGACATCACACATTTGATATCTTACAAAAGAATATTAATAATTTATGCTAACTAGAATAATCCATGTCGCAGTCTAGCTCTTTCAGTGCCAAATATAAAAGTGTCGTCTGTAACTAATTTTAGATGGGTTAATCAACGAACTATTAAGAGAGATAAATAAATAAACTAAAGGTTTTCCTATGGCTTTAGCCTAGCAATATTTGATCCTGCTTACCGAATACAAATAAATTAGTTAGATTTACAAAATATACGGCTAAACACATTATTTTGATGCAAGCCTTATCGTCGGAGAAACTGATGATCTAGAATCACAAAAATTCGATTTAAAACGGATGCGATGAATAAGACGTATAATTAGGATTAAATCTGTTTCATTTTTTGGTTCGCAAATTTTGCTTTAAAAAGGTAACAATACCCTTCTATGCTTGCAATGTTTATACACACATACTGTGCAGAGCAAGTCTTTTCTTAGTTACTAATTGTGTGCTAGGTTCAAAACACTCAAATAGTTCAGGTGGCAAATAAACTTAAAACAGCTTAGAACTAGACGGTTTATTTTATCACAACATCAAATGTCTCCGCCATGGCAGAGTTAATCAATAATTGTTATACTGAATTTGTTTAATAAAATTCTAATAATTCCACATAAACAATGTTTGGACACAAACAATAATCATCGTAAATTTGACATCAAGATGCGATATTGACTTTGAACTCAGCTGGCGTTGAAACATGCGCTATGTACTTTGTCGCAATATGGTGGCCAGTTGTGGCAAATAACTTCAAAATACGTTGAAGGCTTTAACATTCGCTTCTCAATATGAGTTTGTTTAAATTGATATCCTTCAAGCGGTTCAAAGGTTTTGGAGCGGACATAATTTGCAAGCTTTGACCTCTTCGTGTAACATTGACATGTAATTATGCTAGGTGAAACATTTGCTCTGCACTTTGAGTCTATACGGAGATTATTAGTGACAGGTACCTTCAGAACCCTTCATGAGTCAAACCATATTGAGCGGACACAAAATATAGTCATATAACGTTCGGCCTTAAATTGTTACCTTGACCTTGAACCGAGCTGATTGTTATATGTACTCTGTATATCGTTTATGGTGAACATTTGTGGTGAGCTATATAAAACTCCTTTAAGGGGTTAAAGTGATATGAAACGGACATGAAATAAGTAATATCGGCTCAAACAGTATGAACCGGACAGGATATGTGACAAACAATTGACAGACAAACAGACGGACGATCGGACGGGTGGTAGGACGGGCAAACGGTGGACGGACATATAGATATTCATACAGTTTCCCCAGAGAAAATGTTCGACGAAAGTCTTGCATTCCAAAGTACTATATTGGGTTCTTAAACCTAGGTTCAACGACAATCACTTTGTGTAAACTGTGCGGCAGATATTTTAGACTAAGACCATGTTAAACCTGATTTGACATTTCTGTTTTAAGCTTTTACATACACTTCTCAATCGACATCAATCTATGATTTCTCTTACATATTTGTGTAAGACCAATAAGTCGATAAAACCATGCATTATGACGCAAACGCTCGTTACCTAGCCTAACTTCAGAAAAATATTTAAAACTATTCTAGGCGGACTTTGGTCTAGTGGTAATGCGCTAGACTCTTGATCCAGGGGTCGTGAGTTCGACCCCCACCGGACCAAGTCTTTCGCATGAAACCGGGCTCCCATGTTTTACTGCTATAAACAGGGCATGTAAATAAGAGGGTTCCTACGAAAATAGTAAGGAATTGCCCGGGTTCCTATGTATCCGCTTCCCTCTCTCTGGGCGTGCAAACCATAATGGGTTGAGGGTCAGCCCTTCTTAAAATTTCATCGCCACACACACACACACACACACACACACACACACAAGATGTCCTGAAAAGCACCTATAAGCACAAAATAACTCATCGGTCATTTATTAAAAACAATGTAATCAAATTGACAGAACATTTCATTTTATCTATTTTGCCTCCCAACTCCGTCTTGCCATATACAAATATGCGTAGATTTCCTAAAATGATCTGTACCTATGAGCACAAAATAACACAGCGGTCATATTTAAAACAAGAACAATGTCATTAAATTGACAGTACATTTCATACTTTCCTTCTGCCTCCCAACTTCGTCTTGCAATATATTCAGTATGAATGTTACTGATTCGAAGATGGCCATATAAATTGTCACTAAGAGGGCTTTAAAAAAATAACAATCTCAAATATGTTTATTATTCAATTTCTATATTAATGACTATTGTTATAATTGACACATAACTGTCTATCATAAGAAAACAAAAAAACACACGACCTGACGAACACTGAAAACATACTTCTTCACTTCTCGAATACCAAACAACAACTTCAACACAACGCTTTTAGATATAGAAATTTCTTGAAATGCATTGAATCTTCTGTAGATAACCATTAAAAGCGTATGCGTTATTTTTACAGCTGGATATGCAATCCGGCTGACAAATTAAACAGATTATTATATATACATGCACATTATTGGTACCGTGTCATCAAATTATGTTTTATATATGGTAAAGAAGAAATAACTAGTAATTAACATATTTTTTCTTATTTCCGCCTTAATTTGAACCAGTGTGATTGTAATGTCGGTGTAGAAGTATCATTTTGCTGTTTTAGCGAC
>JAULCE010138093.1:0-12080 GCA_032359355.1 Macoma nasuta | reverse complement strand
TTACTCATATCATGGATGTGGGGGCTATTTTTACAAGTCCGAATCACCCGAAGTGCGAATATATTCGCACTTCGGGTGATTCGGGCTTGTAAAAGTAGTCCCAACAATTTCGAACTATCGAGACTCGACTGTATTACGACTAAAGCAGAAAATGAACATAGCTATGAGCCTAAAGCATTTTAACGTTACATTATGCATAGACAATTCCACTGTAATAAACAAGCAAGGACAGGCTATGCTTAAATTTATTGAATACCTTTAAAAACAGACATATCAGGATTCGGTTATGACGTATTTTCTGAAAGCGTCAAGGTAAAATTGTCAAAACCCAATACGGCATGCCCTGCTGTTGAAGCCTATTCACATTAAACAAGCGTAAATTGACCTTTCTTGTTCATTACAGGTTACTGTCACTCAACATTGTTTTATGTGGTTGTTTGGCATTTTGATAAATATGAAAATAACCAAAACAACACGTTTCTAAATTTACATGTTTCGACCATACTGTCTTCTTCAGAAATAACAAATACAACAACGTACAAAAACAATGACGTCACGTCCAATAAGACGCAAACGTCAACGTGGCAAAATGCGCACGTTATAATGTGCGCTATACTGAGAAAAACATAGCCAGTGTAAAACCGTGTAGACCTAGACTGAGAAAAATATATAAATATACAACTAAAAGCTTATAACATTTGGAGCAATAACAGACATCGAGAAACACGTCGTCTGATCTGTCACCCAAACAATTTTACAAGTCGAATTAAAGTTAGCTAAGAGTGACTAACGCGTAAAAAATAAAGTATAACTTTTCACTTCCACTATACGGCTCAGTACTAGATATAAACTTGATAAATATATATTAATATCATAAATGACGTCGGCAACGTGATATAACAGAGTGATATAATTTTGGTATTTAATTAGTGATATAACAATATACGTGATTTCATTATGAAAAAACATCAATGTGACCGCAGTTTATGGCGATGTTAAACGTATTTAGCGCTTAAAATCGTCGCATTGTAATTTATAGTATAGATCAAATAGAATATTCATGGTCATTCAATATGGAATGTATCAAATTCGATTACTAAAATGAAACTCGTTGACTTCCGCTTAATTTTGTCGGTGTTACATGCACGATGATTTGTTTTACTCTTATCTAATCTGTCTTTCAACACTTGGTTATCTACCTCAATTATTATGCCCTCTTCTTTTGTTTAAGCTATGAACATGGATGACGTTTATGACAGACGTCATTCATATAACATAGTTTATTTTATCTACAATGAATATTTTATGTTTGTGGGTGTTTTTATGCCAAGTGAAGTTAGCTCATGGAGTGGACTTGGTTCGATGCATGTGACATTATTTGAATGATATTTTTGTTATTTTTAAATCATATGAAACGGGCCACTTCAATTCGTTTCATAGAAATGACAATGAATAATCACGTATGTAAGATCCTCTCAATATTTAGATCTACTACTTAACAAATGGCATGCCGTATCCATATCCAGCAAAAGGTTAGAAATCATTAAAACAACAAGTTAAGACATTAATCCCGTATCCAGTTATTCTCGACTATAGTCATAATTATTCGTATTGTAAACAGCTTGGATTATAATCAGACGTCGATTAAAGCTGGATACCAGCTGTTTTAAACTCACCTAAACAGTCTCAAATATCAACGAAAACGCATGAACATGCAGCAGACATTAGAGTATGCAAACAATTTGTTCTGCAGCGTACAGTATGGAAACTAAATAAAATTGGAAACGGACTTTAAACCGAAACAGGTTCAAAAACGACTATATGTTATATGCGCTTCAAAAGTATCAAAACCTACACGGTGCGTTTTTCAACACCGCATTACGCGGTGAATATAACGGATTATGTTTGTTTTGATACTTTTGAACCGGTTCGTTCGGCAAACATAGAAAACAGTTTTGATTTTATTTCAGGTCTGACTTTCACTAAACGTAACGGTCTGAGAGCGTACATAAACTCACATTTTAACTATATACGTTGACCTTTATTGCTCCAGCACTGAATTGTTGACTATTTGAAATGCGTTTCTCACTGAAACGGATAAAATCATTGTCGCCAGATAGCATGCCAGTTGCAGAGTATTATAAAGAAACATGATGCAGAATGCGTATAGACGAGTTACCTTGTATAAGAGATGCATTGTGTCGTCTAAACACAAAATTGATTTGCAACAAATTGATAAAACAAAGGCTTTGCAATCATAAACTAAAATTAAAATCAATATAAAAAAGTTGGCTCTAGATAAGACGCCCAGTTTCTAAATGAAAGCTGCTTGTGAGGAAATCATTGAAAAGGCCACAGAATGCAAATGTTTGTTGACCTTTATACTTCCATTGTGCGACAACTGTATATATTATTGGGTCAGCATTCATACGTATATAGGATCGGCAAGATTAAAAATCATAACGTATTTTATCGTGTCTTTATTAGTTATCGTGGATAATGTCCAGCTTGGAGTAATCGCTAAAAGTTAATTGCAACATTGCTATGATACCAATGCCGATCATATAATGAAAGTATTTAAAATACAGTTTTGTTTGGCCATGATCAAGGGGGCATGTGTCGCCACTGCGCATTTTGTTAATGGATTTGAATTATATATAAAGAAAGCATATTTGGTACAACATCTTTAGTTATTAATCTAACAAAAGTAGCGTAACGCGAAGCGAACACGCCTGAAAAGTAATAAAACTTTAGTGATCGTTTGTGGGAAATTTAAATAAAATCCCTGGAACAGTGTATAAAAGGGACATAAAGTATTGTCTGAGATCAATGACACTCAAGTCCAAAATAAACTTACTGACATATACTTGAAATATGTGTCTCTTCTACACTTCAGCGTGATAATGTGACGTTTCATTGAAATGTTTTAAATACCGTTTGAGTTGCATGCATCGGTAACAATTACAATGCATACTAATACTACTTGTAGACATATAATTATGTTTTAAGATAAATGTCCGACATGACTAATCTGATCATTTGTACACTTTAACGTGACCATGAATGTCGTCGTTGTGTAAAACAAAAACATCCTGACTCTGAATAAATCATTTTAGGGGGAGGATATGATTTGCTTGTATGTCAGTGCCAGAATCCTGTTGACATATCCCTATATAAGATACTATTGCATGTGAACAATAAAGTTGGAGTACCATTAACTAACTTTATGCATTTATTTACTGAAGTTTGCAATATATTATCAAATATTCTTATCTTATTTCAATATTAGGTTAAACAAATCATACATCGGCGTGTGGCAACAATACTGTTATAAAATAATATAAAATTAGTAAACGGTTATCAAACATAGACATAGAATATTATCAACGTTTGGAAAAATGATCAAATTTAAAAGTCATAAAGTTATCAAACACTGATATAGAATTATCCGTGTTTGAAAAAAATGATCAAACTCAGAATTCATAAAGTTATCAAATGCGGGAATAAAGTTATCAACATTTTTAACTGGTCATTAAGTTATCACACTAAGTTATTACAGACTGTTTTTATTTAATAATTGAACAAGAATAACATTTACAGAACAGAACTCCATATGTTAGAACATAAACATATCCATGTTGGTTGACCATTCAAAAAATCATTTATGTATCGTTTGGGCTGAATCTTATCAAAGTAGTGTCCACATTTTTTTTGGAATAATTAAAATGAAACTGAATCAAACAGAACTATTTTTTTTTAATATTAACATAATCAATTATTTTGACAAAACGCAATATTATGTACAGTCGAACCTCGTAAGCTCGAACTCATTGGGACTCTCGAAATCAGTATGACTTAACCGAAGTTCGAGCTAAACGATATGTCAATACCTAATGCATATGATGATATGTTGATGATAAAGATCTGAAATACCTTATATCATGTGTTTAATAAAGCACATTAGTCAAATAGCAAGCAGAATGGCTGCTGATTAGACGCCGAGTAACTCGGCGTCTAATATGGAGCCATATTGTTTGCTGTTTGGAATTCAGTTTTGTCTTTCAAGGACTTTTGTTTCAGTTCGAGCTAAGCGGGCCCGACCTATCGAAATTCGACTGTATGTGTATTTTGCGCTGAATCTACCGGCCATAAAGCTATCATCCTGAGGTCAAATGTTTTTAATTGATTTATTAAAAACCAGAACATGGCTGAATATGTAAGGATAAATACATAATCAAGATGTTTGACCATACGCAATATCCTTAATGAGACATTTTGACTGCCTGATCACATTGGGGTCTAAAACAAACCTTGAATAATTTAAATGAAACTGAACAGAGCAGAACTACAGCATTGGTACATTTAGCATTGGTTTAACATGTTGGTAAATTTATTAACGCCGTTGGTAACGTAGTGACCGCATAATTTAATTACTTTTCTCACTTGTTGATAACTTTATCGCCACATTTGATAACTTTAATTGATAACTAATTGGTTACTCACTTACGATCGTTGAAATGATTGGTTGAAACGCACTTTTAAGATGAGTTACACGCCCATTGCTCTGGACGTGAAATTAACAAACGTGTTCTCAGACACGAAAATTGCTTCAAGTCTCAGCCAGATTGATGAAAGCTGGTAGCCATCTGCAGTCTCGAGACTGAGAATGTGTTAGAAAAATCAAGGTCTCGTTGTGCCTAAATAGTATCATCATGAATAATTCTTCTGTTCGCAATTTAAAACGAGCTGCCGATCCTCTGTTGTTGTTGTTGCCAGTGCGCAGATCTAAAAGGTTAACCTGCACTTGCATGTTGCAAAAGTAATGTAAATATGTATTAAGCTGAGCATTTCTTGTCCTTTGCAATATAAGGGCGTTCCTTTGGAACTAGTCGAATTCTTAATACAAAGATTTTGCTAGTTCAGGGTTATAGCCTTGTTAGGTAAATACAATTTATAAACTAAATATCTCTCGGCAGAGAACACACGGTCTTTTAATATCAGTCCACGGTGTGTAGCTTAACCCTTGTTTAGGGCTTTCAAATCACACGAGTCATTGTTTTAAAGTACAATCGTTTATAATATTCTACGGGTATATCTTGTTTGCATTGATATAGGTTTTTGCAAATATATTTCACTCTTGAAACCTAAAGGAGTTTTAGCTTTTTATCATGCCGCCAACATTGTCTGCAGCTGAAATTGTAGTATGGCTGATTTGTGTACCATTGTCATTTTTCGACTCACTTGACATTTGATGACAGTTGACTAAGTGTCTAACATCTTGGATCCGGAGCAGACGTCGAGTAACTCGGCGTCTTGACATATCCAAATACGTTTTCATTGAAGCATTCAGAACGTATGCAAATGGTAAACTATAAATAACGAAAACACTAAAGTTTACTGTATGGCGTCGTGGGGAAATGGACCACGATAAGCAACCACGTCTCCGAGAGATAGAGGACAGTACACTGAACTCTACAATTGATATTGATAATAACAAAATATACCATTAAATAGGCGTAGAGATAAACGATAAATATACCAGTATATTAGCGCAGTGCTAATAGACTATATACCAGTGAATTAGCGTAGAATTTATGAGAAACAAATCTTGTATCGGATACGATGTTAACTTAGACTATCGACAGCGTTTCCGAATCGGAGAAAATAAAAGGTGTGCATAAACCGAGTTATAATGCCAACATTCAATCTAATATAATCCCTTTGAAATGCTACCACTTATCAATCATACAATAAAAAGCAACGCCAACCTGTTAAGGGTGACCGATACACTTGATCGTGATACAATATCCGCGATGACATCCTATCTTTGACTCTTATGTGTTCTAACGGCATCATAAAGAATGAGTTTGATAATACGACGAGTATCTCGACATAAGAATGCCGCTGTGTGATTTCCAACCTATAAACGTCGTAATCTTTGCGCACTATTTTATGTCTACTCTACACACTGTATATAGTTCGAAACCAACAAACAGTAAGCCAAACACCAAACTTAAGTAGAGATACTAACCCTCATAAATCTGCGAAAAATGTCGGCTGTGCAAGTTGTCGTCTGCTTAAGTTTGTAGCCTTGTTATTGGTATGACTATTGTTTGAGTGTCAAAGGTTTTGAACCGCATCAGAAGCCGAGTTACTTGGCACCTGACGAGGATCCAAGCGGTTTGAAAATATTTCTTGTGTCATGATAAGAGTTACATAGTGTATAAGTGTATTTATTGAAAAACATGCAAAAGCAATACCTACCTATGCATATAGAACTAGTAAACAGCAGCTTATAAAGCTTATAACACAGGTACGAATATAATTTTTGTTTAAAAAAAATACAGTAATAAAAGCAAGCGATTATTAATCGATAAATCGATCGGTTTGGTCCATCCAATTATAATCGAACATCGGTTCCAATTTTGAATCGTTTGCCCTACACAAAGAATAAAGCTTTTCTATCCCACCTAACCCATATACTCTAAAGCATATATAACTTATCCACAAGAAAACACAGAAAATGCATTTTCTATTAATTGTTTTGACGAGCAAACACTCCATTTCCCACAGTTTTTCCAAAAGCAGATACAGATACTTTATTCAAGACTTTTGTCTTCTTTTAAGTAACCAAGTACAGTAACGAATCATTAGTTAGCTATAGTATTAAATAATTTATTTCTAGCAACTACTGCACCCTTAATGAACACCGCTAATTTACACAACTCTTTGTTGTTATACAACTTTATTAAAAAGTTATACTTATATACAGATGGTCTAGTATAGTAATATTTTTTATATATTTCATTCTTAATTCCTTGAACCTTGGGTATACACAGATAACATGGAGCGTGTCTTCAATATCTTGCAAAGTACAGCACAGACAATATCTTCCATTTCTGGGTAAAGCAACTCGCCCGAACTACCAGTGTGGATTCGTAAAGATTGTGATGATTACCTTATTTTTGAAATATAGCAGCGTCAATTCAAGGGAACTAAATCAAGATAATTCACATAGGCAAACATATCCTTAAAATGTCTATACGCATCCACGGCAGCACTGCGAACTGCAGAGCCAGACCATTCTTGTACATATCAATCTTTAACACGACGTTTAAAAATTACAGGAAATGTCAACGTGTTAACACTTTCTATGTTTAAAAACACGTGAGAAAAACCATACTAATATTCTCTTCACATTTGACATCTAATTGTATAACAACGCCTTGTCGTATAGCTTTTTCAACATTATATTATCTGATCCGCAAACTTTAATTCTATATTTTAAAATTCTACAATAACGTTATAGATACAGCGGGTAACGTGCTTATTCTCCATAAACACCAGCAGAGCACCACTTTGTGGGTACATTTAGAAGACGCTTGCAAACTTTTAAATGGATTCTCTCTATTTCTTTCGACTTTGTTTTCCCCAAATTTCTTATGAGTAGTTTAGAATAGATCCCACAAATGCGTAAAATACCTGACTAAGAATGTTAGGTTGGTGTAGGATATTTTTGCAGTTTATAAACAAAACATTTAAAGCTTTTACTGCTTTACCTATTAAATACTCATTATTTATTCCAAAATTTCCGGTGTAGCTAAACACGGTGCCTAAATAGCAACCAGCTACACAGACGTTGAAATGCGCGTTAATGGATAAAATGGGTTAAACGCGTACCTGATGCAAACGACATTAAAAAAAGATGAAACAAACGAACGATAAACAGTGTGGGACCGGATCAGATGTCACTCTGTAGCTGATCTGACTTTCAACAGCAGCCCTTTAGCCGAAAAATTTAAAATTGTCGGTTGTAACTGGTTTTGGATCAAATATTTTAACGAAAACCTAACAGAAATATTAAATACACTTTGTTTTGTTCCGTAACCCTAATATTTGGGATACATTTTGTGGCACAAAAGGGATGTCCCTGATTGGACGCAGCGTTCTTAGGCGGAGTCTGTTCTGGGACTTGTTTTTTTTTGCAATGTTTTAGGTCGGTGGTTAGCTATGGAAAACAGTCCTCCCTTATTATACAATACTTTATGTATGGTGGGGTTTTCACCGACATTGATTCAGACAAGCGTGTGACAGGTTAACCTTTTCTCCACAGTTCTAAGCACTTTTGAGCGCCTATGTTACTAATGGTTATCGAAAAACAATGTAGGAAAAGGAATAATTGTTCGAAATGATGATTTCAATACAATTCAAAAATAGCACTTGTTTTGCATAGATTTCTATATTTTTCATCAGATTATTTCCTTATGGATACGTCTAAAAATAGCTTGAGGAGGGGATAACCAAGATTTTTCCACCAAACCGTACAATATGACTTCTCACACGTTGCATGGCTAAAATAAATCAATAAAACGATAAAATATTTTTTCACTGTTGGCAACGCTAGACATACAGAGGGAGAAACGCTAATTTTACCGTTTTAACCCCTTCACTGCCAGGAAGGTTTTGTACATGCGCAACATTGTGTCTACTTCCGGTTGATAATTAACACACTCCCTCGACCTTTGGTGAAACCATTGGCCAAGAGTCAAACAGCTTGGATTCGAATGAGACGCCGAGTTACTCGGCGTCTCATTAGGATCCAAGCTGTTTGAATATGTAACTAAACACGGGGTAAGGCATTGAAGGGGTTAACACTAACGTAAAGCAAACGTAATGCAAATGATATTGACAAATTACTTTTGTTCTTTTTGTAGGATTATATTACTATAAGTGTCAATTTGTTGGCGTCTGATCTGACTCCAAACTGTTTATACAGGCTGACAGTGTTCAGTGTCAACGCCTAAGATATTAGCGTTTCTCCCATTGTATCACCCTTATCCTCGCTATTGCAAACAGCCTTGATCCAGATCAGACTCAGATTTCAATCAAACAAGGATTAAACAAAAGGCCCATAAGGGCCTGTGCTCTACTGGCTTGGTTCGTTCGATCATTTTCAAATCAAGTCATGTATGTATGAGCAACAAACGGAAGATGAATAAGCAAACGTTTGGTGAAGATCGAAGTAATGTAGCAATTTTGACAATTTCAAGGACCATAATCCAGTCATGCATGGGCGGATCAGATTCTCGAAAGAAATCTTGCTGTCATTGATATCTTACTACTGTATAAGTTTGGTGAATATCAGAAAAGAAATGGAGACTTAATCAGATAAACAAGCTGAATTATAGCAATTTAAACAATTTAAGGCAAATAATCCATTCGTGCATAAGCAAATCGAAAGGAACCGAGCTGTCATAGATATCTATCAACTGTATAAGTTTGGTGAAGATCCGAAAAGAAATGGAGACTTAATCACATAAACAAGCTGAATTATAGCAAATTTTGACCATTTCAAGGGCCACAATCCAGTCGCGCATTGGTTGGTCTGGCTGATTTTCGAAAAGAACCGAACTCTCATAGATATCTAACTACTGTGTAAGTTTGGTGAAGATCCGGAAAGAAAAGAACTTTATGGCGTAAACAAGCCGATTATAGCAATTTAGACAAATTCAAGGGTCATAATCCAGTCATGCATAGGCGGATCTGGCTAATTATCGAAAGGAACCGAGCTCTCATGGATTTCTAACTACTGTATAAATTTGATCGAGATATGATGACTGTAGAGCATAAACAAACAATTGTTTACGGACGCACGCACGCACGGACGACGGACACCGAGTGACGACATAAGCTCTCTGACCTTTGGCCATTAAAGCTAAAAATCAAGTAGTCGAGAATTTCAGAAAACGAGAACATGAACGGCAGAATGTTTTATATAAATATTATTAAAAGATGAATGGCGGTTAATAAAAGTACTGATGTGAGAGAGATCGGGACAACGAATTCTATTTTTGGCTTATTGAAATAAGATACCCGGTAGTGTCATGCACAGCTTTTCAAACTGCATGATCGATGATGTTAACGTGACACCATTTTGCACGACTAAACATATAAAATACATACAGCCAATGAGTCGCATGCAGGAAGAAAAACCAAAAAAACAAATAATTGCTTTTCTGCTTACGACATTATTTTGTAACCTTGAGTAGGCTTTTCATTGATAACACGCACTTATGGATTACAGCGTAGAAGTTCCACGCCCGTCCTGGAGTGATAGGCAGGTATGCAAATTAAGTTGAGATAATAAAAATATGGATGAATATTCGCCATAATTCAGCGTTACACCGGTGTGATACTACAGATGCAGATGACTAGCAGGACAAGCAGAGAAAAAGTGAGTTATTATTTATTTTACTTTTTATCGCCTAAAGTGTTGTTTTCATTTTCAAAATCGTGCGTTTCAATTAACACTTAAACAATTAAAACAACAGACGACAAATTGGCTGTACGGTAAGGGGCCAGACTTTGATCAATGTGAGCATCAAAAGCTATGGTTCAGATCAGATGACAAGTATTCTTGATCCTACCAGTGTACATATGTCGGCACCATTGAGAATATCGGGATACCGATTTTAAACAAGCAGTGCAAGTTTTCGTTTGCTCAAAGCATTTTATTGTTCTAATAATTTAATTTATAGTGAAAACATAACAGGTATATTCGGATGTTACTATAATAGTTTCCATACAAACTACAAACTTTGATTAGATTAAAATCGCCTTTAGTGCATTTGGCAATTATGTAATAATGCATAACTGTAAAAACAAAATTACTTAAGTTATTTTAGACTTATTTGCAAGAAAAAAAGATGAAAATGATGAATATCTAACAGTGAGGGAATTTTCAATTTTGAATGGCTTTAAACATGTTGTTTCATTTCTCACAATGTTTTCAAAAATCAACTGAAACAGGCGTCAACATGGCGAATATATAGGCTAAAGGGTTTAATCACATTCTATATTATAGTCATATATAAAGCAACTAAAGTATGATGCTACATACCACAATTACAAGTCGTTTAAGAAGCGCCTTTTTCACCCCTGTAGCAGACGACTATTGAAATATTGAGGAAAATGAGGCATTCGCTCGTAACATAATTTCCCACATTATTTTTATTCAATAACAATGGCACCTTTAGATTACCGAGGTATTAATTGTTTCCATCAGATACTTAACTTGGGGATAAGTCTTTAATTAGGATGTGGAGGAAATGGTTTAGCGCCTTAGGTTATACACTTTTCAATTCTGGTCGAATAAAGAACCCAGACAGTTTTTACTTCTGGTTATCTTGGGGGGAAATTTGACAGGTTTTTTTTCTCATCATTTTGGGAGTGGGGCCGAGGCCTTTCACATTAGGGAAAAGAGTCATTGTTACTAAGATTTGTAAATTTCAACTTTAAATTTTAATTTTAACAATAAACTACATATCAACAAAACATATTTTTCAATCGAGTAACCGGTTTTTGTGCATTTCTTTTTTTCTCGATCTTACTGGGAATTTGTATTGACATTTTGGGAATAAAACGTATTTTTTGACATTGTGTCGGCCCCAAATTACTGCAATATAGAATGACATCTAGCTATATCAGCTTGTAATACACGATTAAATTTTGCCATCCACAGTTCGTCACTTTAGTACAAAAAACCAAGATAACTTCTCATTTTATCTATATGCAGTTGGCTTTATTCCGGGTGGCATCCCAATAAAGCTGCTCTGGTTAGCCATTGTTCGATCTCTTTTCAAGATAAATATATAGGTTTTGTCAGGGCGACCTCTGACCGGGACGGAAATATTGCGAATGACACCTTAATACGTCATTGTCGTCGCAATTGCAAACGATGTAGACACGGATTAGATGTTCTTCCATCCTTTTATGAATGCATTAAACTCTTTATTCCACATGCATCTTATACATATCTACAAAGAACAGTGGGTGGATATCTAGAGCAAGGAAAAATCCAAATTTTGAATGATTTTAAAAAATATTGTAATAAATGAAGCATTTGCTCATGCTTCATTTATCACATAAATACCCTTAGCTTTGATTTGAGAACAAATCACGTAACAACGATCCCCAACATGTGTGATAACAAAAACCGAATTGTATCAATACGCGCCGCATTTGCATACACAGTATAAACAAACATGTTTAGGTGATAAAAAGAATCCATCACTTGTTTT
>JAULCE010137983.1:0-12080 GCA_032359355.1 Macoma nasuta | reverse complement strand
AAAACTTAAAAGAATTCTAAATTTTTGACTTACGAATTCTTAAGACTTACGAAGTTTAGTGAAACGGGCCCCAGAAGACATACAATTTGAAAATCAGTGTCCTTGGAAGATGAATACGTCGTCTGCTAGACCCGTTACATGAACAATTACATCATCAGATATAGTATAACTATTGTGTTACATGCTGATATGCTCGCATTAAAGCATAAGCTATTTAATACCTAACAAATTACATGCGAAACAAAATACACGTATATCATACATCTACAGTAAGATATTAATGAAACTGAAACCGGAATATATTAAGTCACGTAAGTGATTCAACGATTGTTCAGTACGTTAAACACTTCAGAGCTATGAGATTAATGTATTAAACATTATACATACAGGTTTCTGATCACAATTTGAGATGGCTGAAGAAATGTGCAATGTTTTACTACTTTGTCTTCAATTTATTGGCATTATTCAGGGTAAGTATCGACTGGAACTTTTCAGCTGCTACTACTGCAACTACTTCTACTTCAACTACTACTACTACTATTACTACTACTACTACTACTTCTATAACTACTTCTACTACTACTACTACTACTACTACTACTACTACTTTACCATTATCAAAACCTACTATAATAACACGAACTGCTATTTCTACTACTTCCACTACGACTACAACAACATCTACTATTTTCCGATTCCCTATATAAATTGTATGCGTTATTATGTGCTGTTTTGAATGATATCAGTCGTTTCACGTGAAGGTGAACTGTTACATATGCAATAGTTCGAACTGTTCCCTGAATGTCTTTTTCTCGCGCTATGACGTCATTGGAATTCCCACTTGTTATTTTTAGGTGGAATATATTTAATTAACTCATATATCCTAGCTCTTTACTCTACTATTCGGTCCCGTTGCCTTTTTCAAGAATAAACAAAATAATTGCATAGAACTACCTATGTGTGGCTGTTTTTCAACGACGTCAATTTGGAAATCAACGTTAAGTCGGTGTTGTTATGTTTTGTGACGTCATTGAGTAACGTGCATATTGCTAAAGGTCAAACGACGTCATTTGACTTCGCGCGTCTTTTACTTTAAAGCTTTGACGTTGTCTTGTCTTCAATTCTACTTCATCCCTAGTCTTTCATGCGACACTTGACAACACTGCCTGCTGTACACATAATATTGAATGAACTAAACCGCATGGTGAAAATGGATGGCGTGAAATATCGCTATTACACTACATTTTTATCTGTATATCTTTACACTGTGACTGAACTTAATTGGTTAAGGTATGAAAACACTTATTCCATGGCTATTTTTGTATAACAGACAAAACTGTTGACCCTTGGTGTCGGGTCATCCGCTGCGCCTCGGGACAACAGTTTTGACTATTACACAAATAGCCATGGAATAACTGTATACTACTACTACAATGGGAACAAAGCTATTCTATAACGTTTTAGTCACAACAATATTCTAAAGATTTATTTCTGTCACTTTACGGGCTAAAACATCCATAACGCTTGTCTTAATAAACTGTACGTTTGTTTTTGTTTATGAAACCGGTTTCAGGTTTATGCTTAAAGGTCATAAACTGTTAGCGTTTGACGCAAACCGGTTTATTGTCAACAAATACGCACCGTGTGTATAGGCTTGAACTATGTTTTTCACAAGCACCCAAAGTTTCATTGAAATATAATGAAAATAAATAGGAAACCTGCATTTGAAGTATTCACTTAAGTTTAAGATTTTATTAAGAAGCTTTGTGAAACCGGCCCTGTGGCTAGTCCACTTGTAGACTGATTTAGGTAAAACAAAATACAGAAAATATAGTATTCATTTAGTACAATAGGTACAACATGTCTGACTGAGTTATTGCGAAATGTTGGATTACCCAAGTATGGTCCAACCCTATTTTTTAATCATTCAAGATTCGTTGAAGGCATTTTGTACAGATATCAGTTTTCGGAAACAACAGGCCATTTAAACCTAGTCGGTTAAGATGCTGGTTTATATATAAAGTGTTTTGTCCATGTTTTTGAAGATATGTGGTACAACAGAGTTGACATTTGAAGTCGCTAGATGTTCATGTTACTAAAATAGCTTAAAAATGACACTTATTGCAATTGTATAACTTGGCAAAACTGATAAATGAAAACATTATAATGTACATCAATAAGTATGCTGAATGATAAATAATTGTTACACTGCAAAGAAAAATCCTCTTAAATAATTAGTGAATTAACCCGAGACATCAATGATGTTCTCTGTGAGCAGCCGTGTACATAGGTATTCCCCTTGGGGAGCCCCACGTTAAACAGTGTCGCTTAAACACTTCACTTTGGATTTTTCACGTTTTCAAGTTAGCTGCTACAACAATAATCCAAGCACATGTAAAATGTTATCCGCGTCATAAGAAATAATTTAAAGAAACTTGTATGACTTTACATTGTGAACTATGTTTTTTTGCCGAAGAAACCATGACTTTGAACACGGTACTGGGTTAATATTTTGACCTCATTTCTTGGGTGCACGTGCAATATTTTTGCGCCTTAGTGGAAATCGTCTGACGTGGGAAAAACACGATATAGATAAGAAGCGTGTAAGTTGGTGAATAGTCTGAAAGAATACACGATTAAAACCTGATTGAGTGCATACATGACGATTTATTCCCGGCTTATAAACTCATGTACACCCTCGTCTAGCGGCTTTAGGCGAGAGTAAATCGTCATGTACACTGTCAATATACTTTATTACTAATAATACTATAATTAACAATGCATATTCTGAATTAGGAGATTCTTAAACATGCCACATTATTATTGGGAGGAATTGTCGAGCATAATTAAATGCAGTTCGGATGTGGTTAAGTCGCATAATTACTCAACACTTCAAATCATAGAAACACATTTAGCGTCCCGTAGCAGACGATTATTGAAAGCAGTGTGATAAATGCATCATTTGCTCGTAATGAGAAAAAAGAAATGCTCCATTTCCTATATTGTTCAAAACAATAAATCTTTGCAAAAAGGTTTGATCCGAATCAGACGCCGAGGAACTCAGTGTTTGATCAGGATCGAGCTGTTTGACAAAAAAAACAATCTTTCACGATTCAGACAGAACCTAACTTGAGCAGACTACAAGTCTCGCAGAAAAGGTAAACATCTTCAAAGTTGATCCGGATCCAAGCTCTGCAAGTATTAGTCAACATTTTGATGAACGTATATGTATATCATTGGCTTTAGCCTTAAGTTCAGTGTCCTTATTGCCGTCTGCAAAAATGTCGTCTGCAGCAATTTTAAACTTTTGATATTGTTCTCCGTGTAACAAACATCGCTGGGCATCGAGTTTCTCAACAGCTCACCTGGATCTACAGACTTCATACTGTTAGATAATCATAGCATTGTAATCTCTCTAAAACAATTAGAATATTGCCATTAATTTATAATATGTAATTCTCTATGCAACGTCCCTATATAGATCTATTCGAAAAAAATGACGTTTGTTTTAATGAAAGAAATATTTTGAATCTGGTTATAATCTGTTAGGTCATGAGTACTAGGTCCAACCTTAGCCCGTGGCGTATGGCTTACCGCGTCGTAAAGCGATCATCATTTATATGAGTCATCTTGTCAGACGGTGCAATTGCAGCAAAGTATAGTATCTATGAAGCAAAGTATTACTTCAATCTGAACGTTTGTAAAAGTTTCGTTTATACAAACTTATTTAGGTCGATTGTGACACAGACTATTTTAAGATATATTAATCACTCGCGAACCTCATTCCTGCTGGAATCCATCGCCACGATGTTATGAGAGAAACATGATATGACACGGCCTGGACACAAACCTGCTACCTTCCGCACACAAAATTTACGCTCTACCTCTTTGCTATCGAGGCGGTATATTAGTTTAGGCGTCATTTTGTACTTTCGATACTAGCTTTACATTGACAAAAAGTGCGGATGTGGTATGCTCAGTCTTAAATAGGCCACAGCTAGACACTCATCGAAAGTGCAATGTAAACATTAAATTCTAGCATAAAAGTGACGATTTTCGGGATGATTTCGCCTTTTAAATCTATTTTACGAAACTCTCGACGTTTCGAATATTCAAGGTGCCATTATGTTCTTTCGATGGAGCAATTCCATGACATAATGTGCGTAGGGGTTTAATTAGTCTACGAAAATGGCACACTTAAAGGCAATGAATGACATTGAATCAGCGTACCAGTCGCACCATTTTTTCTGTGGTCACGTGTGGGGAACTGTTGCGAAACAGTTCATGACACACATGTAATTCGGCTAGGGTTAGACATACTGAAGATTCAATCTTAAAATTAGCATAATTACATTTAAACACTTATCCAGCGGTCGAATGTTGTCGTTTTGTTAAATTTGATTTTGGACTAAGTTAGATAAAACTTGTCGTTTGTTTTCATCTGCGTGAATATATTAAGAGTAATCATTCGTTTATCCATATTATGAGCAAATATGGGAAACACTCTTTGCTACCACTTAAAGATTTAGACACTTACATGTAGAACTTTCAATCTCTACTATCAGTTTTGAGCCAGTCCAGATACCGATTTACAAAGATGTCCAGTTTGTTTGACCCTTTTATAATAATTCAACATTGAAAACGTCCATGTTCACTTAGAAAAACTGATGCAAGTTGAGGGTTTCATTTGCGGGAAATACGGAGACATATCTAACTCGATTCATAGTTTGGAGTTACTTGTTCAGTCACTCACAAACAATGAGCTAGCTTACTTTATGTGAATTATATCTGAAGTGCCCACTTAATGAAGAAGCATAGTGCGTCTCTAAAGTCAGGTGGTAGTCTAACGTAGATCAAAGGTAATGTAGAAAATTCTTATGCCACTATTGTGCATTACTGCACCAGCCTGTCTCAAAGTCTGCTAATATGGGTTATTTTAAGTCAGAGGGGTTAAACTGTGTGTTATAGGAATTATAACTGGTAAATTGTCTGGCTTTTCTTCCCAGTAGCCCTCTCGATTATAATACACATTGAAAACCAGTGTATAATCAGCTCATGGGCTTTCGAGGGAGTTTCCGGATAAGAATGAAAACGGTCTCATATATCGGTCTGTTAATATTTACTTTAATAATTTGATAAAAATGTGTTGTGTAAAATGACTCATCAATCAGGGAGGATAATTTAAGCATATGAAATATAAGAGTAATTACAGGAAGAATTGTGCAATGAACTGTGACTGTATGGTTTGTAAGCTACAGGTACAAACAGTGGGAGTTATTCTTGATCATTTGAAGCGAAACGCAACGAAAACAATATGAAAATATAAAAATGTTTTAATCATTTTTTCAAGTGTTTTTTATATATGTTTCAAACTGTCTGGTTAGAGATTAGATGCCGAGGAGCCCCTAACACAGAAGTAGGCCGATTTAAACACATACTGTATAGTAGAAATTATAGGCTGGCTGGCTGTTATACTACAGTCAAACTTCGTTGGCTCGAGCTCTGTTGGCTCAAGTTTATGCTTGTCGAACAAATTATTAAGTTTTATTTACCAAAACATAAAGATTTGTGTTGTATAAAGACATATATAAATTGCATGGACTATTTTAATAAGTCTCAGTTACTGGAAGTTCATTCGAACTTCCGGTAATTTGTGAAACGGTCCCCCATATCGCATATACAGTCGAAACTAGTTACGTCGAATTGTCCAGACCATTGTTTGGGCCCATTTGTAAAACTGCAGATTTTGAAAAAAAATTTAATGTCATTTCATATTGTCTTATAGTTATTTTTGACTGAGTTGCAAAGGCCAAAACAATCAAATGGATAAAAGCTGCCTGTTTTATTAATAATTAATGTTCCAATCAAATTATACTTTTTAACCTTGTTATCTCGAAAATTATTAAGTCGAAGATGCTTTAAGGATGCTCTAATCAAAACTTAAATCTGAGAACAAATAAAAGGAATTTGATGTGTTGTTCCGTGTCGATTTTGGAACAAACATTCAAACTTCTTCGGGCAATGTGAATTGAAAATAATTGTTCCTACTTAACCTTATTAAGATGCATTTAAACGCCCCTGTAGCTGTAACTATAAAGACATTGTGGTAAAGTGGGCAATATCTCGTATTTTCTCGTAATAAACATATGTTCCACTTCCGCAAAGGTGTCTTAACTTTTCATAAGTAGAAATTCTAAAAATTGCAAATGAGGTAAAGTTTGACATTTTAGATCTCTATAAATTCAGTTAATGGTACATGTAGAAAAGGTAAGTATCAAAAGCAAAGTGTTTAAAAACTGCACTATCTTGCGCCATATATAAATGTTTGTCATATCAAATAGATGAAAAAGCGCAAAGAGAAATAGTAGATTTATTAATGAATCAAATCCACAGTGTTATCTTGACACGAAGTCAAAGCGGAAGCGAAGGGGTAAGTGAACACGTTTGCCACTGACACAATAATGTCACATTTCACCTTCGAGCTGACACTGCGTTATTAGTAGGCACAATTGTGACGAAGTTGGGGAACCCCCGTTTAAAAATTCTAAATACATACGATTTTTAACGCATGACATTTTAAAAATCGTTGCGGTAATTAGATAATTTGCTCATAATGTGCAAATATTCTAGTTTCTACATTTCTTTCAACAAAAATAAAGGCAGTGTTTCTTCCTTACGCCCATATAATATTTATGTTTATCATATATGTTTTTATTGTACATATGACTTATATAAGCATATAGAGTAGAGTGTTAAAGTAGTAGTGTCTTCTAGTATCCCTAATGTATACAGTTGTGAAAACTGAATGCAATCGTACGAATAGTTTATTTTCCCCAAACAGCTGATAAGGGACTTAACGTCAGCGAAGGACCAGTAGCATTAGATGATGCAGCGACCATCTGTAACCTAGCAACACCAGAAATTCACTTCAAGACAAGCGGAAACACCATATCACTTGACGGCGCTAACTTGAACTTAGCTGATGGCGAATCAGTATGGAGTGGTTACGTTCAAACTTACGCCACTTTTCTTAATGAAGGTAGGAAACCCCTTTTTCAGAGCTTTTATTAAGAATATTTAGTTAAATATGGCAGTGCATTATACTTTTTATTTATGCAATTTAACTAGAGACACAGTTGCCGTGATGATTTACATGTTAACAAGCTAATATCAAATACTTTTCAAATAAGTCCGTGGTTATGGAAAGTTTCCAATAAGTTACAATTTTCAAAAGTGTTCCAATGAAAATAAATGCTCGATGGGCGACTGCATACTGTACAGGTACATGTATATAAAACACACAGAAAGTTAATCAAATATCGGTATAAGGTTTATCTAAAACAGTCGCTATACCACACGCAAACGTGTTTGTAAAAAGCTCTATCGCTGACTATCTGAAACATATTTCCATCAGCATTTTAAATAGTCAATATCTATATAATTTTAGTCATATCTTTCATACCAATCGCAATTCTGTGGGCTTTGGAAAATGGTCACACTAATTTCATTAGGTTTTATTAGGTTTGACACTATAAATAATGATAATTCATAAATTGAATATATGTCGGTTAGTTTACAGCCCATGCGAGTGTGAGGTAGAACAAATGCCGTCACTGAAAATGAAATATGCCCCCCCCCCCCCCTAACATTATACCAACATGTAAGCTTTACCTTTGAGGGAAGACCAGAACAGGCGAGTCAAAATAGAGAAGTTATGAAAGAAACACCGCGATTTGAGCTTTGACCTTTAAGTGTAACCTTGATCTTTGATATGAGGACCCGATGTCTAGACGCGACACACCTTCCCATGGTGCTTTATAATTATGTGAAGTTTGATTCAAATCCATTCAATAATAAAGAAGTTATGGCTGAGGTACTAAAGAAACACCGTGATTTGACGTTTGACCTTTAAGTGTGACCTTGATCTTTGACCTGATGACCCGAGATTAAAACCCGACACACCTTCCAATGGTGCTTTACAATAATGTAAAGTTTAATTAAAATCCATTCAATAATAAAGAAGTTATGGCAGAGACACAAAACGGGACGGACGAACGTTCGGACGGACGGACGTACGAACGAACGGACGGGCAGACAGACAGTGCAATCACTATAAGCCTTTCGCTTGGCGGCTTAAAAAAATGGTAAATATTTCCTCCTTTGATACCGTTGCTTTTGTCAATGAATAGTGTCCTCACTAGGTTTACTTATGTCGCTAAATATTTGTTAAGAAACACAAACACACACACATTCGTGAGCGGGTTTTTCAACGTCATCAGCTGTACAAACATTTTGTTATGATTGACAAGCCGCTTCATCGTGCTATTAAATAATGTATTTGTAAAAGCAAACATTTTTAATTCCAGATCAGATGGCTAACGCAGAGTAAGTTCATACTCTGAGCTGTGTGACCACACGCTTTTTCATCTTGAAAGGAGCTTATATTTGCCTATTTAAGCGTTGCAAGCGCATGCGCTGTAAAGTGACTAAGTTTTATTGAGTGAGATGCTAAAATATATGTGCCAAAGAGGGTATCGTTTAAATATTTGTTTCATATGCTCCAATTTTCCGTAACTTTGCTATGAAGTTAGCTACATGTATATGTAAATTTGCATGTAAACCAAATAATGTGAATGTTATATTGTTAAACGGACACTGCAGGCAGAAAAAAGAAGGTTTGAATAGTGACTTGTTACATTTGTGTCTATGCATAACATCTAATTATATTTTGAATAAAAATCATGTTGTATTTCTTCAAAAATTACACCCTATTCTACCGATTGTCAAAGATTCAATATTTCGAAAGCTTCATATATATATCATATGTTAAATGGAAACAAGCTCAATGCTATAATCGGCTGTTTAAGACCACAACTCAAGACAATGTTTCAAACCTAATGCTTGGGCCGTATTCGCATGGGATATATTTTTAAACGGACGTACTATAAGGGAACGGTAGTCTGAACTGAGCCTTCAATGGTTCAAGCATATATACTTAACTACAATCTCTTATTTTCCCAAGGTTATATAAAAGCTGATGATCATGAATTTAAAAAAACTAAATATGGCAACGGCTATCTACGATGCTTAACATTGAGGTCCCAGCTTCGAAACAACACTATAAAATATAACTGTAAAAATTACAACGATCCCAAGCCAGTGAGACAGCTGGTCAAAACCCTAGCGCTATACTATCGCTGGGCGAAACAATCATGGACAATGTCTCTTCACAACTCAGCGCTGGTATTGTCTGAACCTAATGCTAAGCTTTAATCCCGCGCCTATGATGTCTGATCAATACAGATATGACTCAAACCATACGTTTCCAACAAAATAGCGCGAACTCTGTGGTTTGAAACCGACTAGTTGAATTATTACATCATCAATGTAAGTCTTCTGTAAGTAGCGTATGTTTGGGCTCGCGTGTATGTGTGTGTTTGCGCGTTCGTGAATGTGTTGAGAAAGTCCTTGTTTCTGTGCTGTTCGGGTGGCTGTTTGTTTTGTATGTTGTATGTCCTGCAAAACCTTCTTATCTACTTTCATCGGTTGGTTTCCAATTTGGCTGAGGCACAGTCACTCTCGATCATTTATGCCAGCAAAGCGCAATACTATAAAGGCACTACTAAACCCAAACTGCTGAAGCGCAATGCTGAAGCTAAGCGGGTCTCCAGTCAAAATATTTACTTCAAGTTATGCGCTACTTAGTGCCATACTGTTTGCGCATGTGCTATAAGCTCATCAACTCGAAGCATTTACATAACTTAATTGAATCTAAATCTGCCGAAACAAAGTGATCACAGTAAGAAGTGACCGGATCAGTGGCTTTCAAATTCGTTCTTTTTTCCCAAAATATTGTCCATAAAATTTGATGCAAGATCTTTATTTTCAAACTAATGATGTACACTATAGCGTTTTTTTTAATTTTACATGCACTCACTCTGTCTGAAATCTTTGACCAAACGCCTCACATATTATATTTATATTTACAAAGAACGCAAAACAACCTTCCAAATCAATCTACAAACATGTTAATACACTTTTAATATGAACGCCACATATAGCTAATAATTACAATCTCCATATTCTGACCGATTGCAAAACCTGGTATATAATTTACCTTCAGGAGTCCAAGTTTGAAATACCATATCCAGTTTACTTTAAAGGTACGATCAACCAATTGCACCGAATGTTCTTCCTTTGGGTAGCCGAAAGTAGTTCGCATTTAAATAGAACAAAGTTTTTTGCCTAACAGAAACACGTTTGACCTTAAAATTGACATTTTTGTACTGGATGTCAGACTAGAGTACTAAGAATGCATTTTGGTGACACTGCAAACTGGATTAGTCTGTCTCAAATTTGGAGAGGATATGAAAATGAAAGTAATTCGGGTACCCATTAAATGAGGACATATTGGAAAATATGAAAAATAGGGGTATGTGTACACCAGGCACTGACTTTTTCTTAGATTACACATGACCACCTATTTTTTCACTATTTTTCCAAAGAATATGAATAGAATAAAGCATGTCTGCTATGTGGGAAAGGAATAAAAATTGCCAAAATGAGTTGGTGAACTTTTGGAATTTTATATGAATTATATAGGGATCCATAATTGGTGGACCGATACTTTAACTGAATGTTATCGAAAACATTGTAGAAAATGAAGCATTTGATCGAAACGAGCAAATGCTCTATTTCCAACAATGTTTTCAATACAATTCAAAAAATGAGAGTTTTGTTTTGCCTAATTTTTCAAATTTTCCGTCAGATTATTACCGTCCGGATAAGTCTTAAAATAGCCTTTCGGGGGAAAATGGTTATTATAATGTTAATTAAGTGCTGTTTAACATTACACATGTAGATATGGTCATTATCAGACAGCTCGTTGTTTCTGCCGATAGGGGTCCGTCCAGAATCTGCATTTTGCAATATCTACTTCACGTGTTAGTTTAACATACCTCTTGCTACGAGCGTGTGATGGCAATTGCAAACAGTGTAGAACCCGATGAGACAACGAGTAACTCTTGTTATGAGGTCAAACTATGATCCAAACTATGTACACACGTGTTCAATGGTCATAATCCCAATTCCCAAAAGTCGGCGTCTGATATGGGAATTCACTTTTTCCAGATAAATATATTCCGAATATTAGGGTTTCGGAACATTAAAAAATTGTACGATATTTGTTTCGCTAAAATATTTGATCCAAAAACTAGGAACAACCGATAGTCCGTTTTTCTGTGGTGATATATCCACATAGTTTTGGTCCAGAGTAACTCGGCGTCTGATTTGGTTCCAAAGTGATCGACACTCAGAGAATAGCTTCACAAAATATGAAATAAATTGAAATATGTTTTAAAACATGAAGCAGGCGACATTTTGGCAAACGACAATCACTTAGCAGGGGGTTAAGTGTTTAACTAAAATTAGTATGATAGCAATTGGGCTAACCCTTTAAACCAGGTCCATCATTTCTCCGGATTTTTCCCGAGATCTTCGGATTTTTCCGAATTTTAGATATATTCTCTATAACCATTGTTCTAAAATTGCAAGCAGCATGGATCACAATGAGACGCCATGTTGCACGGCGTCTCATTGTGACCCATGCTGCTTGCAAATGTCATCATAGTTTCTTCCGTAGCACGCCTAAAATGCAAATACTTGTCAAGGTCTCCGGATTTTTTTATGGTCCTGTTATGGTCATCCAGTTAAACAGTTGATACGCCTTTTGACTCGTCTATAAATTATGAACTTTGAAAACATTGTAGAAAATGTATCTCATAATGAGCCAATGTTCCGGAAAAGTCATTTTAATTATTGCTGTGATCTTTTTCGTTAAAAATATTTGATCCAAAACCAGTAATAACCGACAATTTATAAAATTGGCTGTAAAAGGGTAACCCCCACCCATCCCTTAAAGTCGTTTGCGGCAGTAAGGGCGATTTTTTTTCTTCTAAATAATAGATTCTGTTTAAATTTTGTAGTTTGAAAGAACATGCAAACACTTGTTGAAATATGAAATAAAAAATAGGGGTCACCGATATTTATAAGATTTTATTGACTCTTTTCAAGTGACCAAA
>JAULCE010137872.1:0-12081 GCA_032359355.1 Macoma nasuta | reverse complement strand
AAGTGAAGTCCCAGCTCAAACGTCGCCTTGTAATGCAGCGTCAGATCTGGGACTGTACTATTTTCAATGGCGCATTTAGGCGACTGCGGCGATGAAAGAGTTAAACCCAACTGAACTCAACTCAAGACGATTCTAATGAGTGGTCAGTCCATAATATTGGTGACGAAATAAGGATGTAAGCATTTTTATTTAACCGAAGCTATGATATAAACTAAAACAGATTTTTTTGTGGCTACGTGTTGAAATTGATAGGGATTATTTGTTTAGTTCCTGTCTACAGTTCGAATACAATTCGAACTTCCGGTAATTAAGGCTTATCAAAATAGTCCTTGCAATTTCGAGCCAACGAAGTTTGACAGTATATGAACTACGGGTAATTCAAACTCGTAAGAATAGTCCTCATACTTCGACATACCGGAGAGTGATTCCACAGGCTGTCGGTAGCCCTGAGAAATATAAGCTATTCTGAAAGAGGTGGTAATTCGATTCTCTACATTAACAATACACTTTTTAAATGACAATCTGTTTTTCCAAGAAGTTATTTGCTTTGCAAATATTAACCCTTTCTTCACTCTTAAACTGGTCGACTGTACAAAATATTGTTTGCTCAATCATAATCCGATCTGTTCAGACCTTTGAGAGTCCATTGTCTATTTGCCAAAATGTTTGGTCCTGCCATCCGATCTGGATCCAAGCTGTTTGAAAATGTCATCAATGTCGTAAGTAGCGGGATAAGAATTAATATTTCGTGTTTTTTAACATGTATTCGTTTACTAGATATATCGTTGGTGTTCACCTTAAACCACGTGTGCCATCTTTAGCTCTATCACATGTGTATACTTAAAAAAACATGGCCGTCAGGGACAGTGCTAATCCGAGCCTTCTCTGTCCCTAAACCAGCCCTTTTTACGAATTTTTATATTTCATGTTGCTGGTTAGGGTCAGAAGAATTCCTATAGTAAAAATCCGGCGTTTTCCTCACCCTCACGGGAGAGGAACTTAAATCAATATATCTATGAAAAATTCATTGAATTAAAATTTCAAGCTTATAAATCTATTATCAATATATTTATGAACCTATCTGAATGGAAACATTCATTTTGTAAACCATTATTGCGTTGTAACCGTCAACATTTTCAGAGTAAGTTATACAAACAAACTCCTTCATGTACACATGAATTCAAGTCAAACACACCTGTTGTCACATGACCACAACGTATCAAAGGTTGACAAAACAAATGTTTCGGACTTGAAATATTAATCCAATTAATGTTTACATAGATATATTGATTTAAGTTCCTCGCCTGCGAGGGAGAGGAAATCCCCAGGTTTCTACTAAAAGAGTTTCTCTGACCCTAACTAGCAACATGATATATCAAATTCGTAAAAAGCACTTGTTTAGGGACAGAGAAGATTCAGATTAGCTCCTCTGTAGACGATAAATATTGAAGACATTGTGGAAAATTAAGCATTTGCTCATGAGCAAATGCTTGATTTCTCACAATGTTTTAAATTCAATATTTGTGTCTTCCCATTCATCAAAAACGTTTTTGTAGACAGTGTCTTAAAATAGCATATAGAGAAAAGAGTTACCCAAGCACGCAAACTTACAGTGTAATTGAATATTCAGGATAAATACAATAATGCCCTCTCTCTAGCCTCCTTCTACCACATTTACTCCGACTATATGACCAACAGGGCATGAACAAGCTATACGCCTCTTGTTAGAGCAGTCTGATTAGGGCACACAAATAACTTCTCTTATCATCATTTAGAAATTATCACTAAAGACTTATTCTCTTGACAAGTAAAAGCTGGCAATTAGAACTAACCTTTTACTCCATAGATACACCTTTTGAAGCCCCTGTAGTAGACGACTATTGAAAACTTTGTGGGAAACCGAGCATTTGCTCATTATGAGCAAATGCTCTATTTTCAACAACATTTTCAAAGCCAATTTAATTGGGCACTTTCCCTTCTCCTAGATATTTTCATTCATTATCTATTTTATTCAAATTCATTGTGAATGAATCTCAAAATAGCATATGGATTAAAGGGCTTACTACGATTATACATTTAGGCTTGAGTGATAGCTCTTTATCTTCAAGTCTTTAAATCAGGCCATTGTCAGGAAAAAATATAGCCTTTCTGACTTTGCAATCAGTGTAGATGCAGATTGGTGATCTGGTTAGTAAACATTTGGATCAGATATTGTGCCATAGACATAACTGATCTGGCCTAACATTGTTTGCAATGTAATGACACATCTTGACCCTTTAACTCATACAGACACCTTTTCAGGCCTATTTGACCAGTAAATATCCAGATCAGCCTACTCATTTGTGCAGGCTGATTAAGATCTACACTGTTTGCTTCTTGATCAGAAAACAACATGCAAGATCATATTCAGAATGAACTGATTTGCCGGATGATCTGGATCTATACTGTTTGCAAAGGATTTACAGGTGTTTCCATTCCATATAAGATTATGTGGAAATCTTCTGGACAAGAGAAAGGGAAACAACTACGAGAATACTGCAGCCAAGGTGAAGCATTGCATCTCCTTTCACAGTATAGAATCCAGCACCTCCAAATACAGGCATTGTTTTAAAAAAACAGCCGATTCTCTGAAAATTCACAGCCCTGTATATATCAGTATGAATTACGATACTTTACTATTTAGCAACACACTCTGCAAAGACGAGGCATATTGAGGTACAAACAGTGAAGACCCTGCCGCTTTCCAAATCCAGCATGAAGTTTTCAGTGTCCAGTGATAGAGAATTATAGAGTAACAAATTGTATACATGTGTATTGTACACCTGGGTCAGACACAGCAATGGAAATTTGGTGGCTTATTTGATTCTGAACTTTTTATACCTCATAAACCCCATTTTTACAAAAAGTGTTGCATATTTGGAGTGATGTTTCCGACAGAAGATGGCATAATATCTATTACCATGTAAAGGAATAAAAAACTAATGCGCTATGATGCAGAGTTAAACTTTTATTGACCTTTGTTTAGCTCTTCTCTTGCCAATCACATGTATTTACATTTTCTTGCAAATAGTGAAGACTCAGATCAGACAGTTCCTAAGGGATTTGTCTGATTCTGGTCTGCACAGTTTGTAAACAGAAGCTGACTACATTGTGTTGTAGTAGCAAAAGAAGGGTTAGGATTATTCAAATATAGGTAGAAACAATGGCAGTAACAATGTTCATTGTATTCTAATTTTCAAACTGTTTGGAGTGAATAACAGGAGCCTACATTTTGTAGGGGCCTGATCTTTATCCTAACTGATTGCAAATCCTATCACGTTGGCATTTAAAATGATACGACTCCAACACCATTGATCTGATCTGGGATCCATACTGTTGGCAAACCCCTTTTACAGTGACAGGAATGCTATCTTTTCCCTATGCATTTTGGTCATGTCACACTGATGACCTAGGACTACAAATAAGTAGCATTTTCAAAATTCTAAAATACTTATTATTCAATTAAACCCTATGTTGTGACCATTCATTAGAATCGTTTTGAAAAGACGATTCTAATGAATGGTCACAATATAGGGCTTGGTCCAAAATCTGAGTCGAAATTTCTTTGATTTACGTTTGCTTATAAACCTGGAGCCCTGACATAAGCGTCCCTGACAAGCACCTCAAACAACGTAGGCTTCCTCCAACTTCTTCCGCTTCTTTTCCTCCTCATACTCCCGGAACTTCGGCGACAGTTTCGGCTTCAGCGCCCGCTTTTCCTTCATATCTTTCCTAAACATTTCCGACACTTTTTTCGCGTCTAAATCAAACTTCTTTATTTCTTTCAGGATTGCGTCCTTTTCTTTACCAACCTCTTTCAGTTCACTTGCAAACCGGTTCTTGCATTCTCGAAGATGTTTCTCGGCTTCCTCAATGGCCTCAACTCGGGCCTGTCTTTTTCTCGGAGCCTTCTTACCCTGTCTCAGGTAATCGTATTTATTGTGTGGCTTGTAAGAGATGCTGAGGTCATGCTGAATCCACTCATAGCGCTTAAAGTCCAACAGTCGGAGGTAGCCGAGGAACTTATTCCGTTTGTCTATACGATGTAGAAGATGGACCTTCTGACACTTATTCTGAAATAAATAAAAGTAATACATACTTCTTAAGAAAAGTTAACCCTTGATTCCAAAGATACACCTTTCGATGCCTCTGTAATAAACTTCCATTGAAAACAGTGTTGGAAAATGGAGCAGTTGCTCATAATGAGCAAATGCTCTGTTTCCTCACACTGTTTTCAAAGTCATTCAAAATGACGTTTTCATTTTCTTCTATATAATTTTCATATTCAACATAAATACTTTCAATGTGAATGAGTAAAAAGTTAGCATATACAGTATGGGATTATTAAATTTAATTAATCATTTCTGTAATTTGCAGTATGGATGGAAAAAATGATGAGAAAACACAAATACTTACATTTTCATTTAGCTGCTTTGCTCATAGATTAATTTCGGTCAGTATGTGTATTTTTAAAATTTGCTTTTTTTTCTCTCAAAAACTCTTTATTTCATCCAAAAAAACAAAAGTACCCCTTTTTTCTTATTTTTGACCCCTTGCTCCACGGCTGATTACTATTAAAAACTTGATGAGCAAATGCTACATTTTGCACAACCGTTTCAAAGTTTTTAAAATTGGCATTTTCCGTTCAATCTTCCTATTCATCATATATCAAGTCAATGTTAATGAGTCTAAATTTAACATTTGTTGTACAAGATTTATATTCTCACTATGCCCTGCTCAGATAACAAGCATTTTTCAATTACCTGACACTGAACTAAGAATTATTCCAATTATTCTAAAAATCAAACGATAGGATCTAGGTTTTTTGTGTTCTTTTTACGTTGCCTTGATAGTATTTCATTCATTTCGCAGCCCCCAGTCGATTTGCATAGGAGAGAGACAACAGGAAACCCACCTGAATTGCAGACGGACAACTGAGTATAACCACTGACCTACCACAAGCCATCCTGAAGGTTTCCTCACATGGAAAAGTTTCACCTCTGGCAAGGATGGAAGTGGTGAAGAACAAGTGATTGCAATTCGAAAACCATAACCAGTCAGCCATAGTAGCCAAAATGATATAACATATGCATCCAGTTGGACAGCTCTCTTAAGAGCTCTCTAACCAGGGTCTACACTACTTATGCCCTGCCAGACAAATATTTAGGGTTATTACGGCAAGCTATATCTGTAAAATGTGAAGTGTATCTTACCGCTCTCATTTTTATTGTTTTGGGGATCAGGTTCCTTATCTTCACAGTCAAATATGCAACTGAAAGAGATACAACATGTCAATTGTGAGAGGAGAATGTAAGTGCTAGTTTGACTAAATGGCACTTATGTATTTTTTAACAAGACATGATGAGTGGCCACGATATAATATATAGTCACTTAAATTATGATGGGTGGTCATTTAATGCACAACAAAAGTAATGCAGAAAGCTCTAAAAAGAGCTTTCAGCATTACTTTTATTTTGCATTTAGTGACAATCTGTATTAAACACCATAAATGCTTGTTTTGAATGGCGGCTTATTATAGGTTTGACTGGATTTGCTTGGCAAACATTCTAAAACAACACAAGCAAGCTGGTTTAAAAATCTGTATCAATATTAGATACAGTTGCTCTAACAAGTGTCCAACAGTGCAGACCTAGATCAGATGCTGTCTAAAAGATGGGACAGCCGATCTAGGTGTATGTTTTGTATGTCCACTAGATGCTTGTTCTCAGAATGTGTGACATTTACAGCCCTAGATATCTTCTAAACAGTTACTTTAACCTTTCAATAAAGGAAACAAGTAAATTCTTTCTGACTTTACCCGTTATACACCATATGCTTTTTACAGACTAACTCACAATGAAAGTATATGATGAACAAGAAGGCATGAAGGTTATCTAGGAGAAAGGAAAACATCCAACTCGAAAGGCTTTGGAAACATTGATGAAAATGGAGCATTTGCTAATGAGCATATGCTCCATTTCCAATAATGTTTTCAAAAGTAATCTGCTACAGGTGTCAAAATGATCTATGAATCTATGAAGTAAAGGCCAAGACCAGAGGGCTCCGGGAGGAGCTCTCTAACCAGAGTCTGCACTGTTTGCATATAGAATCTGTTTAGATTATAATGACTTTTTTATTATTCTATACATAATCTTAATCAGCCCATTTCTTGATTCTTATAATTAATATTCATAGTGAGTGGAGTCTTATATAGATTATACAGAAAGGGTTAGATATCAAAATCACCATTTCCCACAAATGTTTTCGAAGCCATTCGAAATTGGCATCTTCCTTTCTCATAGATAATCTTCCTATTCATTATATATTTTCCTTGTGAAAGAGACTAGAAATAGCGTGTTAAGTAAAGGGTTAAACTAGATACTGTCCGTACACCCTGCTTGCATTCCCCAGCTGTAAAAATAAAGGTCAATAAGTTCATTTTGAAATCCATTATGATTAGAAACAACAGCTCTCACAGGAACATGGCAAATGCACCCTAAAGCCCTGTTTGGACAGATAGCTATTAGTATTTGGGCCTCGTTGGACAGATTGCCATAAGTATCTAACATTTTTCAGCTCAAGGTCACCACAAACTTGACCTTTGACTCACCGACTTCAAAATCAATAGGGTTCATCTGCTGGTCATAAACAACCAGCCTACCAAGTTTGAGTTCCCATGTATTCTCAAGCTAATAACTGGAAACCGTTTTCAGCTATAGGTCACTTTTACCTTAACCTTTGACCCTCTGACCTCAAAATCAATATAATTCATCTGCTGTCATGATCAACCAGCCACCAAGGTTTGAAGTCTTCAAGTTATTGATGTGTCAGAGGATAGACAGACGTACAGATGGACAGCTGGACCAACTACTGTATGCCACCCTTTATGTGCATAAAAATGTTCCAACACAGTTTTGAAATATGCCATTATCCCTTAGCTCAACAGGAGCCACTTTAAGTGCCTCTGGTACAAATGACTATTAAAAACATTGTAGGAAAGGGAGCATTTGCTCGTAAAGAACAATGCCCCATTTTCTATAATGATTTCAATACAATAAAAAAAATAGCATTTTCATTTGGTCTATATTTTCATATTGTTCATCCAATTCTGACCTTGTGGGCTAGTCTAAAAATAGCTGGTTGTTGAGAGGGTTAAACCCTATGTTGTGACCATTCGTTATAGAATCATCTGTTAAAAACAATTCTAAGTAATGGTAAGTTAACAACGTATGGTTCGGTTAAAGCCTATGTTGTGACCATTCGTTATAGAATCATCTATTTAAGACGATTCTAAGTAATGGTAAGTTAACAACATATGGTTTGGTTTGATTGAGAAAAAAAGATTTTAGCATTTAGGACACAGGTTAAGGTTAATCATTTACTCCGTGGGCTATTTTTAGATTTAACCACAGGGAAATAATGAAAGGAAAATGAAAGTTTAATCAAAAGAAAAATACCTATTTGAATGTGTATTGAAATCATTGTAGGAATTGGAGCATTTGCTCAGTATGAGCTCCATTTCCTACAATGTCTTCACCAGCCATCAGTTACAAAGGCACTAATAGGTGCTTATGTTGAGGAAAGGGTCCAGATAACAAACTTATTGTTTGATCCAAAGCAATGTTGTTTGACTCTTAGGACCCCATGACAATGTCACAGATGACAACTATTGGGAGTGAACAAGAGGCTAACAATGTTTTATGTCAGCAATGTTTTATGTCTAAAGGGCCTGATTTTCTGCCTCATTTCTAAAATTATGCCAGATTATCTCCTTCTTTGGATAGACAGACAAATGGACAGGAGACGGACAACACTAAAACATTATTATGAAGAACATGAGGGCCAACATTTTTAGAAAAAACATTAAGCAAGACTCCAGTTAACAAAGCATACAAAAAAAATAGCTTGAACACAGCTTCGAAATTTTCGATTTAACCCCATGTTGTGACCATTCATTCTATAAACATCTGTTCAAGACAATTCTAAGTAATGATAAGTAACAAGATATGGGCCACATCATGCGAAAAGGGGCACTCGGACATAGCAAACATTGTAGCCCCATTGTAGGTCAGGATTTGCACTGTTTGCAATCTTAGAGGACATCCATTTCTACCTTTATATGAATGTGAATACTAATGGTAAATTTCGTGACTAGATAACGGACTTATAGCGCTGAAAAAGAGCTGAGTCAGTCTATTTTATGTGTCAGTGTGCCCCTTTTCCTGTAACGTTGGCCATATAGTTTGGTTTGGTTGAGAAAAAAAGGATTTTAGCATTATGGAAACATGTCTTATCTGTAGCCCTGCTTCTAGTCACACTTCCGGCTTACTCTTGCAAATTGCTTAGCAATCAATTTGGTAGAAATATTTCAATTACATGTCTTCATTTACCAAGTTTTGACACCAGCACAGAGAATAACTCAAGGCAGAGGTAAGAAGTAAAAATGGCAAGAGCTAAGGCAAGGACATAGACAGACCTGGTGATGTTGTGAGGGATAAGGCCTGAAGCTAAGGCAAGGAATAAGGCAGGCTGGAGGATGATGCGAGGAACAAGGCTTGAGGCCAAGACAAGGACTAAAATGAGCCTCAGGAAATTGTGAAGGATGAGGCCCAAGGCTGAGGTATGGACGAAGATGGGCCTGAAGATGTTGTGAAGGAGGAGACCCGAGGTTGAGGCAAGGACTTAGATGGTCCTGAGGATTTTGTGAAGGAGGAGACCTGAGGCTGAGGCAAGGACTAAGATTGGCCTGAAGATTTTGTGAAGGATGAGGCTTAAGGCTAAGACTAGGACTAAGATGGGCCTGAGGATGTTGTGAAGGATGAGGCACAAGGCTGAGGCAAGGACTAAGATGGGCCTGAGGATTTGGGAAGGACGAGGGTGAAGGCTGAGGCAAGGACTAAGATTGGCCTGAGGATGTTTTGAACGAGAAGACCCAAGGCTGAGACAAGGACTTAGATGAGCCTAAGGATGTTGTGAAGGACGAGACACAAGACTGAGGCAAGGACTAAGATGGGCCTGAGGACATTTTAAAGGACAAAGCCCAAAGCTGAGACAATGACTGATATGTGAATAAGGATGTTGAAAGGACGAGACCCGAGGCTGAGGCAAGGACTTTAATGGGCATGAGGATTTTGTGAAGAAAGAGGCACAAGGCTGAGACAAGGACTATGATGGGCCTGAGGATGTTGTGAAGGACGAGACCCAAAGCTGAGGCAAATACTTAGACAGGCCTAAGGATGTTGAGAAGGAGAAGGCCTGAAGTTGAGGCAAGGACTTTGATAGGCCAAGGATGTTGTTAAGGACAAGGCCTAAGGCTTAGGCTGGGTTTTGTCCCATGGATTCAATCTTGGTACAGCACTAGGTTTTGTTTGTCCCCTCGGTTAAATCTAGGCACAAAACTGTGCTTTGTCCCAAGAGCTCAATCTAGGCACAGCTATCAGTTTTGTCCCCTGGGCCCATTCTAGGCACCCCACCACTGGGTTTTGACCCCCAGGCTCAATCTAGGCACCCCACCACTGGGTTTTGTACCCTTGGTTCAGTTTTGTCCACTGTGCTTAATCTAGACACAGCTGTGGGTTTTGTCCATTGGATTCAATCTAGGCACAACTAAGGCTCAACTCTAGGTTTTTCCCCTAGATTCAACCTAGGCACATATCTGGGTTTTGTCCCATGGGTTCAATCTAGCACAGCTCTGGGATTTGTTCCATGGGTTCAATCTAGGCACAACATATGGTTTTTTCCCCGGGGCTCAATCTAAGCACAGCTCTGGGTTTTTGTTCCATGGTTTCCAATCTAGGCACAACATTTGATTTTGTCCCCGGGGCTCAATCTAGGCACAGCTCTGGGTTTTGTTCCATGGGTTCAATCTAGGCACAACATTTGGTTTTGTCCCCAGGGCTTAATCTAGGCCCAGCTCTGGGTTTTGTCCCCTTTGCTCAATCTAGGCACAGATCCAGGATTTATTCATGGATTCAATCTAGGCAAAACATTTGGTTTTGTCCCCAGGGCTTAATCTAGGCCCAGCTCTGGGGTTTGTCATATGGACTCAATCTAGGCACAATTCTGGGTTTTGTGTCATGGGTTCATTCTAGGCACAGCATTTGGTTTGTCCCCAATGGGTTCAATCTAGGCACAGCTCTGGGTTTTGTTCCATGGGTTCATTCTTGGCACAGCATTTGGTTTGTCCCATGGGCTCTATCTAGGCACAGCTATGGGTTTTGTTCTATGGGTTCAATCTAGGCACAGTGTTTGGTATTGTACCTGGGGCTCAATCTAGGCACAGCTCTGGGTATAAGCTGGGCAATTAGAGACCTAGAGATCAGTGCAGGGGAATAACCCTTTACCTCTTAGAAATGCTTTTTGATACCTCTGTTAAGCTGGCAACCATGTGGTAAACATTGAGCAAACATTGAACAAATGCCCCATTTACTACAATGCTTCCAATTTTTTTCTAATTTGGCATTTTCCTTACGATTAGATATTTTTCCTTTCATCAGATTCTTTTTGATTCAAGGGGCAATTACACCAAACCAAAGGACGAGTCAAAATAGCATATGAGGTAAAGAGATATTTAACCTGGTACCTCAGAGGGAGTGGTTTAGCTCCTATGCAGGAGGTCATATTTTAAATTTCTGGACACGATATACCAAAAGTTGTTAAAAATTGTACTATTAGCTCCCTTATCTACATTCTAGCTCATCATCTGAATGCACTGTGGGATCACTCCCTCAAAGCACCTATAGCTCATTTACATTTTCATGTAGTAGAATCCATGTACGTATTTTGCAAAGGTAAAGATTTAATCAAACTTCACATACACTGTTATTACCCTTCAGCCAGTAGGAATGAACAACTAATGTAGACCCTGATCAGGCTGTTCCTCAAACTTAGGGTAATTACAAACATCCTGTGTTAGCAATTCCAAAGTCCACAACTGACCACAGCTGAAAGACAGGGATTTTGTTAATGTGACCAAGAACATGGCTTTTATTTGAGGTTTGAAAGACTGGTAAATTTTGTAATTTATAATTCATCTGAACTATTAACTGCAACTGTATATCAAGATAATATTGTTAAAGTCATTTTTGATCAGCGTTTGGTATTATATTAACCACAAACTAGAAAATGTGTCCATAGGACACAGATGCTCCCACTTCCGCTTTGTTAAATATGCCATATTTTCACAAAAAAATAAAGGGGCCGTAACTCCGAAATGACTCAAGTGATTTACATGGCTGTCAAACTTGATCAAGATAATGGTCACAAATATGTGTGTAAAGTTTGGAATTGGTCAAATAATTTTCAAGAATTAGATCATACAAAATCTTTGGGACGGACGGACGTATGGACAAGGGCAACACTATATGCCTCCACTTTGTGGGGGACATAAACAGGTTTAACTATACCTCTCCACTGTTGAAGTAGTCCACAGCTTTCTGCACAGATTCCTCATCCATCATCAAAACCCAGCCAGCTCCATTGATAGCCCTGGTGACAGGGTCCTGTCCAGTATACAAATCAAAGTATTGAAAGTGCCAATAGAAGGTGATTATTATTACCAAATTTATAAGTTATATATCGTCACTGTTCTACGCAAACCGTGACTTTTCAGGAGAGCAAAAGAACAAAAAAACAAATAATTGGTTTTGTCCTAATAAACCCGGAGTGGATGTAGTTGAAAATCCTGTATAACTTTATTTTCATTATAAAATCGAAGATTTATGCTAAAACACGTTTACGAGGTGTACCATGCTTGACACAACACAGTGAAATGTTAATATGTTCGTGGAAACCCCAAAACAAGCGATTAGATAATGGCGAACGCATACATAGAGAATTAATGAAAAGTCAAGCTTAATTGTGCTCAAACTCAAAATTTCATTCTCAGATGTTGACCTCATTTTATTGCTACTGCACTATAATTTTGACTGCCAGTGAAACATGGTTTAACTGTATTACTGTTTATAGCATATCGATGGCTTGATGCAAAACTATTGTAACTCCTTCACATTTGTGAAGGAGTTACAATAGTTTTGCACCAAG
>JAULCE010137761.1:0-12083 GCA_032359355.1 Macoma nasuta | reverse complement strand
AAATGATTAAGGAATTGTGCGCATTCACAACTATGTAAGCTCTTGATACTGTAAAAATGCACTGTGAATCTGTGATACATTGCAATTATTTTCAAATGTAAGTTTATCAGATAGATAGGGTCTTTGGAGTTTATATGTATGCATCCAAATGAATTGCATGACCAACTAAAGCCATTCACTAAAACTACTATCCAATTCAAGCCCCAGGCCTACATTGCTTTTCAGCACTTTGATATATTGTCGGTTATAGAAAGTAAGCTAAATGTAAGACTGCTGACACTACTCACAAGTTCGATCTTGCCAGTATATTCTCAGTTATTTCTGGCTTATGTGGTACAAAAATTGAGTCAATTTTGTGAAAGTTAACATCAGAGAAAGAAAAGCATGCAAGTATATGGGAAAAAGTTTACCCTGCGTTTCTTTTTCGCTCCTGTATATAAGACGGCCGGTTTTGTGTACCAATATGGGCAACAACATAAAGCGATTCGTCTTAAAGGCGTAGCCTTTTATAAGTTTTAATGCGGAGAAAATTAAAATGTGTGTATGCATTTTACAAGATATAGGAAGCAATAAACAGGGTTGAAAAGTATGGGTTGTCATGACCGTTCCTGATTTATGACTATACATGTAGTAAGATTGATCATACGCATCTGGAAATGATACACATGTGCATGTATATCCGAATCAGATTTCACAACGGTTCAAGTGGCCGAAAAGAAATCTCCGATAAACAATTAAGCAACGAACCATTGCGAAAGAATACAAGGTAATGTAATCCGAGAATTTCATTGGACACATTTCTTACACAATTATAGTGTATAAATGACTTTTTATGTCATCAGTGCATGAGCAGATAATGTAAACCCTATTCAAAGTGCAGTACGGTCATGATCTATATAATATGCGCATTTTAAAACCAATTGAACATATTTATATAGGACCTTTTCCGTACCCTAAGAACACATTTACAAAACACCATTTTGCATAGATTTGATACTGAAAGCATTTAACTTGTTCACTGTATGTTACTTCTGAATTTATTACAAAGGCATGCGATCTTCTAACATATGGCTTTGGAAAGCGTAACAACGACGAACTGACTAGTATAGAAGACGGAGAACGAGGAAGAAATAAAAGAGGCGTCTTGATCACTTGTTGTGACAAAGACCTGTGTAATTCCGAGGTTCAAACAACAACAACGACTACCACAACCACCACCACCACCACAACTACACCTCAACCACCCACAATAACGTTATGTGACAGAGACGATTGTTATATTGGACCATCGGGAACACAATGATAAATTACAATGGACAGACTTATATAGACGTTTGAATCCTCAACTACATATGCATCTTTTAGACTCATTCACAATAAAATTATATAATGAAAAGCAAACCACCAATATTAAATGGCTTTGAAAACACTTGAACCAAAAATCCAGATATTTGTACGGTCACTTTCTCTTTTAATGCAACATTGAATTTGGTCTGCTATGACACTAGTTTAAGGTACAATAGTTTAACGAAATGGAAAAAAACCCAGAAACAATTAGACAAACTTTGGCTTTGATTTAAACAGAAACGATAAGACAAACGTTGGTTTTGGCCAGATTAAGGTGAAATATTTTAACGAAAACATAATCAGAACGATTAGACAACTTTTGCCGAAACTGTTTACACGCGAATTACATTGGTTGCAAAATGGGTAGTCCTAGTTCAGAAGCCGTCTTTTAAGGCGGTGGCTGATCTGGGACCGCACTCTTTGCAACGGCGCATTTGTGCGACTACGGCGGCAAAATGGCTATATCGGCAGTCTCGTTCAAAAAGGACGTATATCTAGGTGACATTTTGGCAAAATGGAACTAATGTTGTTTTCGGTGAGACCGATACAACGCTAAGAATAATATAAAACGTCAGTGTATTACATGTAGAAACTTGGTACAATGATAACTGTATTTTACAAAAGAAACTTTTAACTTTAAAGGAACGAACAGTATTCAGTTTTAAAGCGCGTTAACAACAGACAAAAACTAATTGAAAACGACTGCTTAGAACTTCGATGGAATCTGGCAAGACGTTATAAATAATATACGTTCTTGATATTGAATAAACGGGTTCGGTAAATGATGCCACATGTGTCTTTTTTTCTATTTCTATAAATAATGTTAAATTGTGTTGCATGAACCATCGATATCGTATGTTTAATGTTTGCACAATGCATTAAATATTAGGTATATTTGGTGCATTTCTACTGTTTGCTTTATTTTGAACAGTGTGTACTCTGCCTGATTTTTCCCAAGTTAAAACGAATTGAATCTCATTTCCAAAGCTTCGACCCATGCGCGTAATCATTTGCTATGGTTGGTTTAGTATCGCATCAAATAAGGAACTGACTCCGTGTTTATTACCCTTAGTTTGTCAGGTCACAGTAATGGGTCAGACGCCGAGTAACACGGATCAGGAGCCGGACTGTTTGACACCTGGGATAATAGTTTGGTTAAATTTGAAGCGAATTAAACTAGCAAGGATTAAAAATAAAACAGACGACAATGTCAACAATGGACATTTATAACAGTATGGAATGGATTAAACTATACCTTTACAAACTTCTATGTGTATCGTAAACCCCGAAAAGGTTATACAAATGACATACTTATATCTGCGTTTTAAATTGAAGACTGCATCCGTGTACCTGAACGCAAAAAAATATACCTTAATAAATATCGACCAGACAAATACTTTACAAATACAGACTACCCTAGTTTTCTCGAACTCGGTTAAGTCGAATTTGTGCGTGAATCAAAACTAAAATCTAAACAAAAACCATAGGTGTTTGCTTTATGGATATGATTTGAAGTTGGGCGGAGCTATTTGAATAAATTAGAACGTCGGAATATTTGGACTTAGTTACCCTACTTCAAAATAAAGAGCTCCGACGTTATAATTGAATGTGTGTGTGTGTGTGTGTGTGTGTGTGTGTGTGTTTATCCAAACCGCCTGCCCCGGAGGACGTGGACATGTATACTCAAACAGAGCCCCAATTAAAGTGCGTTTTTAAAATGCTAAAATCCTTTATTCTTCACCAGACCCTATGAAGTCACTACTCTTTAGAATCGTCTTTTCAAGACGATTCTAACGAGTGGTCACTCCATAGGGTTTGGTGAAGAAATTTAGAATCTTTGTCAAAAATGTATTATTTACGCATGCTTATATGGAGCCCTGCTTAATAGGTTCTAGGTCCCCACGTAAGAAGTTTGTTAAGTCCTTATACCGTATATATCGTCACCAAAACGTCATGTGTACAGATGGGGGGATGACCTTTGAACTAAAAAAACATTGTCATCTACAAAATTGTAGTCAACGGCATTTTGTTAACCCTTTAGCCAACTTCTCATGCGATATTTAGACTTATCCACAAGGAAAGTATCTGATGAAAAAGATGAACATCTAAACAAAAACAAAAGTGTCAGTTTTAAAAAAATTATGAAGCGAGCAAATTCTTAAAAGCCCACACAATGTTCAATAGTCGTGTGTTACAGAGGATACGAGGCTACAAAATGCGCTCCTATTGAGTAAAGGGTTTACGTAAATTTATTGCAATATCTTTCAAAACATATATCCAGAGTGACAACACATGTGATGTTATGAGACACTGAATATCTAACTCTACTTCTATGCGACAACCTCGGGTTTATTCAAACTATTACATTTCACGTAAACAGATGAAAAGACAGGAAGTAAACTGATTATTTTGTCATCAAAATGTTTTTGTAAATGTTTTAATTCGGTCGACTGGGTATGTATAAACAAGGAAGACATGTTCAAGACACGATCCATTGAAATGCTGAACATCAAATTTAAACATTTATATTGAGATATCCTTAACGGAAGAGAGTGATTACAGGTATGGATTTTCTTTAAAACAAATCTGTGATACGTTTTTATTAAAGACTAAAAAGACTGAATTAAAGATGATATGATACTTTCTCTCAAGCTGATGTACAGTAAAACCTCTCTATAGAGACCAAAAATGCAGCTTGAATATTTCTAAAGAGAGGTGGTAGCTATCTCTTGTATTTCTGTCTGTATTACTTTTGATCTCCATTAAGCAACCACCTGCCTTCAAGGCTATCCACATGGGATACTTTATGTGGTCTACTGTATGTTTCTTCTAATATATCGCTGCGGGTAAACGCCAGAAACCACGTCTTTTTATTTCTGAACCTGGTCTTTGCTGCTGAGTGCTTAACAGCTTAGATCCAGATCGATTTCACAGCTTAGATCAAGATCAGATGTAGAGTAATGATCAGGCCAATATGTTGACATATATAAATACAATATTATTATATTCGTGGTCATTCAATACAAAATTTGTTAAACTCGTTTACTAAAATTGATAAGAACTCGTCAAGGCCAGTTTTTATCAATTTTAAAAAACTCGTTTTAATAAATTTTGTATTGAATGTAATATACGAATATAATATTTTATTTACATATTTTAATTCCATATTGAATGCCCACTCATGTGATATCCTCTATATCGTGTCTGAATCAAATAAAAGATCGATCGATATGTGTACGATCAACGGGTGTGATTTTGAGAAGAAGCAGAGACAGATTTTCAACAAAAGACGAACTTCGTTATGTTTAAGTCGGAAGGAGGATTTAAAATGTCGAATTGCCCGAAGTTCGAATTTGAGTCAATTCGAACTTATACAAATAGTCCCCCAACTTCGACTCATATCAAGGCAAAAAACTGTGTAGTGATTAAAGCATGAATTTGTTTAAACCGAGTTCGAGATAATTACATTCGATCGTATTTTGGTATACGCACTTCGTTAATAAAATATAAATATTTATAGGTTCTGATTAAAGAGGGATGGTAATTTTTCATTGGCTGTAAATGTAGCTACAGTAAAACGTTGTTCATACCGTATGGAATTGTCGGAGTTCAGATACCATTGTTCTCTAAACAAAAAATCGAAATAGAATTTAAACAAATAAACGAATGTGATTAGATACATCTTATTTTTTAGTCGGGCAAAATGAATACGTCACATGGAAATGATTCGCTGGTCCAGATGGCTAATGATGAAAAGGTGAAAGTGCTGATACCAGCAATAGTCTATATAGCAGTTCTGATGGCGTCAGGACTTGCTGGCAATCTGATGGTGGTCTTCTACTATGGTTTCAAAACAATACCTGTCCCAACATCTTTGTTCATCGTCACACTGGCAATCTACGACCTTATTTTCTGCTCAGTAAGCATGCCAACCGAGATTGTGGACATAGTCCGGTTCTACACATTTGAAAATGGCACCGCCTGTAAGATACTCAGGTTCATAAACTATGCAGCGGCAATTGCATCTGTCCTCACACTGGTAACAATAGCGATTGATAGATTCAAACATATCCACAGAGCCACAGGAAAGCAGATGACAGTTGGAAATGCCAAGAAATACTGCATTATAGTGGCAGGGGGGACTGTCTTGATTTCTTGGCCAATCATTTTCATTTTCAATTCGGAACAAGTCCCAGTGCCAAATGATTACGGAGTTGCTTTGACAGGATACGATTGTACGTTTGTCAAATCCAAATCATACAAACCCTACGTATGGACTTTTAATGTGGTCCTTATTTTAGGCTTCCTTGTTTGTACGGTCGTATTGGCAGTTTTGTATGGAATGATAGCTTGGACAATTTACAAACACAGAAAAAGACTAGTAAGTTATCGAATGAATCCCTCCCATACTTCTGAGATTCAGCTGTCGTCGACTGACAATGATACCAAACTTGAAGCTAGCGATAAAGCACACCATGACTTAGAAACAAACGTAACCACGATAGAGGGTACTACGAAAATGAGAAATCAGGCGATAAACAAACATTCTAAATCAACGTATTCAAAGGCAGAAGTCAACCCAGGCTCTGTTGATAAAAGACATAATCATTCAATTAGAATCACACTTGTGATGTTTGCTGTAACGATTGTGTTTGTGATCAGCTACTTGCCGTATCTATCTCTTATAGTATGGCGGAGTCTGACAGGAAAGCACGAGGGGGAGCTATCTGATGCTGGATTGGTTGGTTTTAAAATTGGATCACGGTCGTTTTTACTCAACAGTAGCATCAACCCCTGGATCTATGGAATCTTCAACAGCAGCTTCAGGCGGTACTATTACACACTAATGTGTTGTAAAAACAAACATTAACTGTATGTGAACGCAACAATTTTTTAACAATTAATAAATTCTGCATTCGGTAGTTTTAAAACAACATATCTGCTACATTGGCAAACTGGCAGCTATGTGGTTTTGAAAAACCTCATAAATGTTTAAGACAAAATGTAACTGTCATGTTTGCAAAAAACAATAAAGAAATTTGAGAAGAAAACAATGTATCTGCCACAATGTCAAATTTTCAATTACGTGGACGTGGTTTTGGAAAACGTCATCAATGTTTGTTAAGAAACTTCATAACTGTCATTTTGGGAAATGACACGTACGTGTTTTTAGAAGAAATCGTCGGTGTTCTTCTGAAACCATTACAAAACTGACACTGTCTAAAATCCCGTTGGAATATTTGTCAAGACGGTCAAAGCTATTTTTTTCGGTGTCACGAACGATATGTGTAATGCGTAAGTTTTGTTTTATCATGGCCAAGGATCGTATGCAAACTGAATGACATCATGCATGCGTCGATTCGGATCATAGCTGTGTAACAAGATTTCAGCTTTTCCACCACCTTAGTGCAAGAACACAAGAAATTCAGTTATGAACATTGCTCGATTCTGATGAACTTTCGTGAAACGGCTGACCGAGTGTCAAACAGGTTCGATCCGGATCAGACGACGAGTAACTTGGCTTCTGATCTGAATCTAAGCAGTTTGCACTAATAACCACAGTCGTGAAAAGCGGGATCGGCGGTTAATAAAGTATACGAGATAAAATGAAGCGGAGGGAAAAGGCGTTGACTTTGACTTCTGGTTAAGGGATAATCCTTTTCCTCCATATACTTTTTCAAGACTTATCTTCAATGAAAGTTTATCACGAATAGGAATATTTTCCATGAGGAAGTAAACACATTTTTCAATGACTTTGAATACTTTATGGACAAATGAAGCAATTCCACATAATTTTCTATTGTCCACAATGTTTTAAATGGTCATATGCTCCAGAGACGTCATGAGGCGTATCTATGGCGTTATGGTTAACCCATACCCTGCTGCGATAACTATCGTCTGATAAAATTATCGTCTGCGTCAATTTTCAACGTCGTGCCATGTGCTTCAAATTTGGTGATATTGTTGCCATAGCTATATTGTCCAAAAAATCAAGATTAGGGTCTCACTCGCGGTTTATTTTGACTTTCTACATGTTTGTAGAACCGACTCGTTCCTTTTCAAATGCATTAGATCCTCCAGGTGGTATGATAACTTCGTCAGTTTACTTCTAAAACCTCGTACGTTCCATTTTTCAACAACGCCACATACGTTGGTTTGGAAACAGTCGTCGATGTTTGTCAAAAAGAATGTTACCTACATTTTGACAAATCGGATATGCGTCATTTTTAGTCTTTATTATTATTATAATATTATTTTGAAAAATGGCACATACGAGGTTTTAGAAGTAAACCGACGACATTGCGGCTATACTTTTCCTTAAAGTCGACAACGCGGGGTTGTTCTAAGTTTACATCGTCTTCAATATCAAATATTGTTTTTCAGCTTGAACAATATATGTCCGCTTTTTCTACATTTATATCTAACCATCTGCATACGTTCTGATTCGGTGAAAACGTGTTTATATATTGACACGACGCCGTGTCTCATATAGGTTCATAATTATTGACTTATTATTAGTAACATTGTAGGATTTGCGTTATATATAATTTATGATCTCTTGTTTTCTTATTTTAGACTTTTTAGGAAAACTTGTTTTAATTTTTCAACGCGGCCACTTAATTAAGCTGCACGAATGACTCTAAAGACATGTTGTAGATCAACTATACAAATTATGCTAACCTTTAAAAATCATTATATTTGTTCATAATTGTTTTACTTATTTTTTAAATTCTATCTCGATTATTTACTTTGAGAAAAATGGTTACTTAACTCAAAAGATACCATAGTACTTGAACAACAATTTACAGCAGTCAATAAACAATTGTCAAAATGTCTATAATCAGGACCTGTGAATATTTTTTATAATATATTATGTTAACGAAACGCGTATTTGGAAATACAATCTTATTTAGTAATCTCGAACTCGGTTCAGTCGAATTTTTCCTGAAGTAAAATTTGAAGATTAAATGTGGATAGGTTTCGAATTTGGGGGACTATTTGTGAAATTCGAACTTTGGGCAAATCAAACTTATAAATCCTCATGCAATAAAACGAGGTTCGACTTTATATTGAAAACACCCTCCCTGTTGCTTCTCACAACCAATCTCTTTGAGTGTTCACATTTTAATCAGTCGCTGATTTGATTCAGACACAATTAAATGTTTTATAAAAAAAGTTATTTCAGTCCTATTATTGCCGAATCACAAATATTATGATATGTCAACGGAGTGACTTTATCATTACTCTGCATCTGATCTGAATCTAAGTTGTTAAACTGACATGTTTATAAAATGTTAAACGCTCAGCCAAAAAACGACCAGGTTCAGAACTAAGAAGACGAGAGTTTCCAGCATTTACGCACAACAAAATATATGAAGAAACACACAGAAAAACTCTTCTAAAGCGACAACTTAAAATAGCCAATTTTGACCGCCTTGGAGACAGGTGGTAGCTTAATGCAGGTCGAAAAAACATATACAGCTTCTATAGGAGCTGTATGCATTATTTTTGTTGTATCTATATTTGATCTACAACAAGTCTTAAGAGTCATTCGTGCTGCTTAATTAAGTGGTCGCGTTGAAAAAATAAAAATCTTTTTAAGTTTTCCTAAAAAGTCTGAAATAAGAAAACAAGTGATCATAAATTATATAATGCAAATCCTACAGTGTTACTAACAAATAGTCAGTAATTATGAATCTATATGAGACACCGGGTAACACGTCGTCTTGTCAATATATAAACACGTTTAAACCGAATCAGAATGTATTCAGATGGTAAGATATAAATGTAGAAAAAGCTGATATCTATTGGTTGGTTGAAAAACAGTTTTTGATATTGTAGACGATGTAAACTTAGACCCCCTGCGTTGTCGATATGGAAACAAAGTACAGCCGCCACTTTAGCCTGCCACCTGGCGGCTCCAATCTCCAATGCATTTGAAAAGGCACGAGTCGTTTCTAATAAAAATAAACCGCAAGCGACACCATTCTCTTTCATTTCAAGACAATATAACAATGTGTACTTGTGTGAAAAGCTTATGTTAATTGGATAATGTAACAAGAGTTACTTGGAGGTATTATTAAAAGTGCTTATTTAAACGAATAGTCAACAACTGCAAGCATATTTAAAACAGAGATTAAAAAGATCAGCTTTAATATATATCGCAAATAAATAAGTACCCAGTTTGTTTATTTATTTAAAGTAAAAAATCTCAAAGAATACATAATTTTATTATAACAATGAATAAAACTTTTTTATAATAAGATATATTAATAACTTAACAATAAAACAAATTAATATTTGTTTTTGATGTTAACATCATTTAGAAATAATTATACTGTAAAGATTAACAATTCTAACATGACACGCGACTTTGTCACTATAAACAAAGAACAAAATTATCGTTGTTGATTCTGCAATAATTCCAAATCTCCGACATTCATACAAAATCGCGGTTTCTGATTGGTCGAAAAACGACGTTCATACTTCGATGAATGTCAAGTACTGGATCCCGTTTCTTTTACGCCGTCAAGCCGGGACAGCGGTCTACTTTTTTACACTGTAAACTCGGGAAGAATCGTCAACAAGATGAGGGATGCACTCAGACTTTTCCATCACATGAAACAATACACGCTCACAGAATACCATGATAAGATAAGTTTCCGTAATGGAAAATTTTATCCGGTTAAGCATTGGTAAACAGTGAAGTCGAAATCGAAAGCGTATTGGGACGAAACAGTTTTCTGCAGCCGAGACAGATCAGAGACATTTTTGGTTAGATTAACGGTTCCGCTGGCCTCTGCCATAGCTTTGAAAGATAAGATCAAATTCGCAAGCACATAAAACACACTCTCAATAAATCAAACAAACCAAATCAGTTGTAAACACTTTATTCAAAGATACAAAACACAGTACGCGACCTTGGCGATTCGAACGGAGGAACATCTTGTGTACACACCGCATATGTACCGGCGTCGTATAAATCGCCGCCGTGAACTGCGTTTATTAAAGCGGCTATTTTCTATTATCGGAACCTTGTTATCATTCACAACGGGGAAATAACATTTAGGTTGTTATTCTAATAAGGCTTTGATCGGATCCATGAAACAACTGAGGATAAATTATTGTCAAAATGACTATGTATTCCTACGCGGTTCCTATGCGAGACATGACCTCGCTACTTGTAAAAGGTGTGATCTTATATGAAAATAGTTGGAATTTTAAAGATTGAATTCTTGTTGTATGGTATTCATCGATGTATGAACGCCGACCTGATCACGCACAACAACTCATTGGATTAATTTTATTCTTAATTCATGCAGTTGTCCGCGATCAGATCGGCGTTCATACATCGAGGAATACTACACAAAAATAATTTAAACTTATATTGTCTTAGATAGCTTAAGGAGGAAAGGGATAACCAATGTGTCATTTTTTTTGTCGAAGAATTCAGACATGAACGAGACAGTAATATTTTACGATTTGTCGCATCTCAAATAAATGCATTGACATTGTATGAAATACGAAAGCAGTATGCCGGGACTTGAGTCCTCGCATGTCGTGTTTGTGCAATTTGATGGAACAGGTATTATTTCTAGTTGCACGTGACTAGCAGTGGCGGATCTAGGATTTTTAGTTAGAGGAGGCGTAAGTTCTGAAACTAGTTTCTACCTCTCACCGAGTGAGTACTGAGTAATTTACTGTAGATGTATCAAATAACCGACTGCCATCGACAGTCGGTTATTTGATACATCTACAGTTTATTGAATCATTTAGTATTGATTAGATGTAAATCTATGCTAGACTCGAAAATTCTTCATATATCAAGAGTTCTACATTATTTTCCAAACGATTTTACCAAATACATGGACAAATCTTTGAGGTGGCGCGCGCCGGGTCCGCCCCCGCCTGAATCCGCCAATGACTAGTACATGACATTGCTCTGTCAACAAGTTGGCATTCCGTTATTATAAACATGTTAGTTTCATTTCGTGAAGTGACAATCCAATTTCGTTATGCCAGTTGTACACTGTTTATTCTGTCTGATCGTTCAACTGATAGTTCGTGATGTTGTGAAAACACGGTTTTTCCAAGAACTGGGAATCCCCCTTTTATTGTTGTTGAACCTTTCTATATAAGCACGATTATGTGCGCATCTGTAACAGACACGCTCTGAAACCATTGTTGGAAACTGACCAGTTGGCAGTTGCACATTATCTCACAAGCTGTAGTATTTTCCCCAATAAATACACCTCATTTGCATCAGAGTAAATCCATGTGAATGACTCTAAAAGTATTTGAGGTAGACTCGAATGGGTTGAGTTAAAAAAAAACTCACATTTTACAGTCTGTACTTGTCAAGCTATAGTCATGTCAACTTGCTATTGTTTTAAACTAAACACGTTACACCATACGCTATTTTTAGACGATTCTATACGGAAATAATCTGATGAATATGTAGACAAACGGATTTTTATTTTTATTTTATTTTTGAAAATATTGGGGGGAATTTTGTTTTGAAATTCTTTCCTTCACATGCTATGTTTAGATTTATTCAGAAGGAAAAGGGTTAATATATCCTTTGAAAGACCGATAATTGTCGTCTGCGATAGTTTCGTCGGCAATATTTGTCGTCTGCTCAAATTTATAAATATTTATTTAACCCTTAGCCTGCTGTTCGCGACTACTATGATAATTCAAACAGCTTGGATTCAGATCAGACGCCGAGTTACTCG